>CM076579.1:704473709-704630622 GCA_034641835.2 Pinus albicaulis
GAAAAGAGATCTTGGGTAAGCTCAAAATCCCTTTTCATGTAGAAATTCTCGAACCCGGGGCCTCGTAAGCAGGCCCACTAAGCCCAATCTAAGCGCTTTAGGCTTTAGGCTTTAGCTCTTTTTAAATTATAGCCATGGATCTATATTAAAATCGTGCCATCCATACATAGGAGATAAAAACAATTATCACAAACGTTACAATATATATGTTGAGGTTTAAAACCCCGCGCCACTCATAATCCAATTCTCAGCAATATGTGGATGCAACCGTCTCTATAGATATCGGCGGTCCACCGATCCAACAAACTCCCATCTGAAGCAAATCGGAAGCCGGCAATATACCTTCTCCTTTTTATGATCATCGCAGTTCCGATTCGATACTCCTAGAACCGATCCGATACAATTGGCAATCGGAGATCGCATGATTCGAATGCCAAAACAGTCGATAGCACCCACAGTTCCAATCCGATTCAATCGGAAATCGGATATCGGCAATTTCAATGCGCTATCAATTTCGCCTTCCAGAGTTCCGACGCGATTGCACCTGCTCCTTCAAACAATTACAAAAGAAACAACCGCCTCACTCTTTTAAATTCGTCATACAGATCCATTTCTGCGGTCATATAAGAACGTTTGAACCACATGAACTTCAAGCACGCGGCCTTTGACTAACTGTTTCGCTGGTCACTTCTTAACGTTGTTCAACATTACCACGACGGCTGACTCGATTGGCCAATCACAAACTTTATAATGAACACAGCTTCCATCTTTATAATTAAATGCAGCTCCAGTTTATTCCTTGATCAGCGTAAGGCCCAACTCCATACAGAATTTGTTTCTACGTGCGTCCAAACCCAATCCGTCATCACACACAATTTCAACAGCGCCTTTATCACCAGTTTGACATCGAATTTTACAATTCGATATCCATTTCTTCCCTGTGCTGCACGTTGTCTTCAACAAATAATCACATATAACAATATCTCACTATTCAATGGATCATCATCGACCCTACAGTGGTCGATGGTCGATCAGCATGCATTCACAATTGGAATTTTAACTCACGCACACATATATATAATATAACTAAACAAAGGCATAAACACAATCACAATTCAACAGTAATGCGCATTTTATCATTATATACAGAACGGTTACAAAGCTAAGGCATCACAGCCTTAGGACGGTTTCTCCTCTGGCTACATTTTGTCTATCAACTGCTCTCTTTTCTATATCCCTGAACACACAGGTTCACATATATATATATATAAGAAGTGTTGGATCAGATCACTATGAAGGATCCGATCAACCCTCTACAAAAAGCCCTTAAAGCTCTCATTACATGCATGCATACAACACATGGCGGATAACAATAGTAACAAGTCTTCGTGAGACTTATCCAATCCATCCTTTAAATCTGTTTTAAAACAGATTTTCCCTTATTTTGCTCTATGGTCCATGCTGTCCTCTCTTTGCTCAACTTCAGATTCCTTTTTGATTAAGGGGGGGACAGATGCTCCTGCATCAGACTCCCGAGGCACAAAAATGTATGACCTCCTGGTCATATGCTTCTCCTTATCTTTAGCAATTCTACTCACTGTTTCAATCCTTCAGTGGAATTTTCTTCATGGTCTTCTGTGAGCTGCAACCAACCTCTGCAGTAACAGTCTCCTTCTGTTACACGATACCTCACCAAGCCCTCCGCACTCGGTCTTTTGGCATCCTTCTGGTTCTCTCCTCTGGAACCAATTGAGCACACCTTGCTCTAGGTTGCTGCAAATCTTCTCACCTTTCGCTGCTGCCATCTGCACGACGATAAGACCATAAACTCTCCAGCTTTACCACAACTATACCTCTTTCCCCTTCTGCTTGCATTCTTCTTTCTTCTCGCAGGAAATCCTTTCCCTTCTCTAATACCACTTGATGAAAAGAGATCTTGGGGTAAGCCCAAAATCCCTTTTCATGTAAACATTTCGATCTTGGGCCTGTGGGTTATGGCCCACTAAGCCTAAACGGAAGTGTTTAAACTTTAAACCTTTTAATTGAACCGTGGATCTATATTAAAATCGTGCCATCCATACATAGGAGATAAAAACAATTATCACAAACGTTACAATATATATGTTGAGGTTTAAAACCCCGCGCCACTCATAATCCAATTCTCAGCAATATGTGGATGCAACCGTCTCTATAGATATCGGCGGTCCACCGATCCAACAAACTCCCATCTGAAGCAAATCGGAAGCTGGCAATATACCTTCTCCTTTTTATGATCATCGTAGTTCCGATTCGATACTCCTAGAACCGATCCGATACAATTGGAAATCGGAGATCGCATGATTCGAATGCCAAAACAGTCGATAGCACCCACAGTTCCTATCCGATTCAATCGAAAATCGGATATCGGCAATTTCAATGCGCTATCATTTTCGCCTTCCAGAGTTCCGACGCGATTACACCTGCTCCTTCAAACAATTACAAAAGAAACAACCGCCTCACTCTTTTAAATTCGTCATACAGATCCATTTCTGCGGTCATATAAGAACGTTTGAACCACATGAACTTCAAGCACTCGGCCTTTGACTAATTGTTTCGCTGGTCACTTCTTAACGCTGTTCAACATTACCACGACGGCTGACTCGATTGGCCAATCACAAACTTTATAATGAACACAGCTTCCATCTTTATAATTAAATGCAGCTCCAGTTTATTCCTTGATCAGCTTAAGGCCCAACTCCATACAGAATTTGTTTCTACGTGCGTCCAAACCCAATCCGTCATCACACACAATTTCAACAGCGCCTTTATCACCAGTTTGACATCGAATTTTACAATTCGATATCCATTTCTTCCCTGTGCTGCACGCTGTCTTCAACAAATAATCACATATAACAATATCTCACTATTCAATGGATCGTCATCGACCCTACAGTGGTCGATGGTCGATCAACATGCATTCATAATTGGAATTTTAACTCACGCACACATATATATAATATAACTAAACGAAGGCATAAACACAATCACGATTCAACAGAAATGCGCATTTTATCATTATATACAGAACGGTTACAAAGCTAAGGCATCACAGCCTTAGGACGGTTTCTCCTCTGGCTACATTTTGTCTATCAACTGCTCTCTTCTCTATATCCCTGAACACACAGGTTCACATATATATATATATATATATATATATAAGAAGTGTTGGATCGGATCACTATGAAGGATCCGATCAACCCTCTACAAAAAGCCCTTAAAGCTCTCAATACATGCATGCATACAACACATGGCGGATAATAATAGTAACAAGTCTTCGTGAGACTTATCCAATCCATCCTTTAAATCTGTTTTAAAACAGATTTTCCCTTATTTTGCTCTATGGTCCACGCTGTCCTCTCTTTGCTCAGCTTCAGATTTATTTTTGATTAAGGGGGGGACAGATGCTCTTGCATCAAGTTAAAAGATGAACCAAATAATAGCATTCAAAGGAAAGACTAGGATGTCACCATTTCTACCTGATATCCTTGAAAAGAAGGAGAGCTAACTTACATGCTTTTGTGTTTTCAAGGTGGACTTGAAGACCATGTTCATCCCAGAATGAGCTCAAAATGTACTTTTGTTTTTGGATTCGTGAAATAGAAGGACAGTGTTGTCAAAAAATAGTGAAATGGAGATCCCATAGAGGGCCTCCACCTTTACCACCCATGGATTTTGAAATGAGAAACTCTCATCCATAAATATGAAGTCCAAAGAATGTGAGGCAGTCGACACCCTTGCTTGAATACTATGTTAATGTATATAATAGACCCCAGAGATGATCATTTGAATCTCATATAGGGTCATAATTATAGAGATCGCAAAGCATAGGAGAGGTGCAAGAATTGGGATGTTCGTCAGATCTCTTGATCCATGGATCAGACGATGTTCGCATCATGATGATGCATTAAGGTTAATGGGGACGTTGTTGTGGGCCCCGAATATGTTTATATATGTATCGCTTGGAGTTAACTCCAAAGGCATGGTTTGTTATAAGGTATTTACCTTTGGCGGGAGGATGTAATATGTGTTCATATATTATAGTTGGCATGCAATACCCCAAGGGGTACGTGATATATGTGGATATATATTATGTTGATGATAACCCGAACCTCATATGAATGAATTCGTACGCTGAGGTATATTATAGTTATGTGTGAAGGGTAAGCCATAGGCTTATTTCTGATTGAGTTATAAAGCTTAGGTGTGATTTGAAAGGGGAGCTCAATTTTGAAGTTTATTCGAAAGTAGGATAGTTGACTTAAACATCATAAGGCGGGGTATTCCAATGGTTTGATAACCATTGTTTACATATACAAGCTTCCATGTTGAGAATTGAATTTCGGAGTTGTTTGGTTTATAATAAGGGTTCGCCAGGAAGTGGAAAAGAGGGAGAGCTTCCAAATTTAAGTATAGGACCGGGTACGTGTCCTTTTGATGAATTCATGAAGTGGGTTAGACTATGATTTAATCATAGGTTTGGGAAAGGTAATGGTCCTCTTATATATTGTTAGAGTTGAGCCAGATTTAAAATTAATTGGGGAAAAACATTGAAGTGCCTTGTTGTTATATGCATAGAGTGAGAGTGTGGGTTAAGTGAGGTAGCCTGGGCATCACAGAGCCAAGGCAAGGATGAAATGCATGCTCAAGAGTTCAACTTTCAGGGCAAAAACTTGAGAAATTTAAAGAAATTGCACCTAAAAATCTCAGTAACACCTACCTTCATTGGAAATGGCACTTTTGGTACATATAAACAGTAGTAAAAACGAATAGATGAGAAATAAAGGAAGAAAAACTGGACTCAATGCCTGGCTTGGACCTGCAAGATGAGAAATAAAGGCACGTTGACATGCCATCTCACATAGACCTGTCAGGGCAATGCAATTGTATGGCAAACAACAGTGCATTTATCATGGGTTCAAATCAAATTAACTGACTCAGAATAGCTTCCCTCTATCTAGATGTGTCGAGGAAGGAGAGGGGATTACACAAGGATTTCCTTTCAAAACAAAAAGCCATTGCCACTGTAACTGTACAGTACCACAATCAACACTTTTCAGCAATTAACCATGTGCTAATCTATAATTCTAAACTCGAACACATATGCATGAAAGAAAATATGAAGTTGTGTCAGATTGCATGACTGAACATCAGAGAGTTTGGAAGATTCAAATGGATGACCCTCACGTAAATCTAGCACACCTTAGGACAAAGCCCTAGCATTCTCGCTGTAAGAGGAGGGTCTTGAAGCGGAACGTAGAGTCTTAAAGGGTACACTATGGGACAAGCTATGTTGTAGAGGCCAGAGTGAAGTAATCATACCTGCGCTAAACTCAAAGACATGAGTCACCAAGAAGTGCAGCATGCCGATGGAGTTGTCCCTAAAGAAGAACTGAATGGTGATCTTGCACAAGATGCCAGCAAGATCTAGAGGATCTTTTTTTTAGCATTTTAGAACACGATATGATTTTTAACGTTTTAGATAGTTGTATTATATATTGTAGCTGAGACATTAAAAGTATCAAATTTCTGTGTAATTATAGACTGTATGATTAATTATATTATTTGGTTGCTCAAACTCAGTTAAGATTGAAACTTTGGGACTAAAATGAATACAATGTTTCCAAGACCAGAAATTAGCCTTATAAATAATTTAGTTTCTGCCAGAGGTATATTTTTCCCAAGAACAAAAGAGATTGTAAATAAGGTTGTAGATGGCTTAGTTAGTTTATATGATCAATTTTACTGTATGCATCAGTACCAAGGCCCAAGAGGCAGAGTAGGAGGCTTCCATAGCCCCAATGTCATTGAAATTTCAAGACTAGGCAAGGTCCTGAATTGTTGCGCAATAGAAAAGCATCTCTAACCATTCCATTCTACTCGTGACCATGGAATATCATGGCTAGGAGGAGAAGTCCAAGTCTAAACCTTATTCCTTGGGGAAAAGTAGGTCCATGTTATGTATGCTCATTTTCATTTACAAATATAAATGCGCTACTGTCCTGTAGCAAGGCCATTAGAGGTACTTACAAGCCACAAATGTCTCCAACAAGAACACGTAAAGAAGAAGGCTTACAGGTGGGAGGAAGTGTGGATTTGAGTAGGAATAGGTGCCCTGACCAAGGCCGAGTTCTTCAAAAAATACAAATCACATTTTAAGGAATTGGAAGAGAAGTTTGTGGAGAACAGATGTAGGATTGGGTTTGAGTCTTGTGATAGCATTATGTGCTTGATGGTGTGAGGGTCACCTTTGTCTAAAAGACCAAAAAGGGAGGTTGATACAACAATAGTTAGAGGGATTGTTTGGAGGGTCGTTAGGCATAGTGTAGGAGTGTTCCTTAGCAAGTAGCTCCTGGAATTGAATGTGCAGTAGCATAGGGGGTGTCTCCATAAGTAAGGGAAATGTTCATATTGCTGGTTGGTCCATAAGTGCGGTAGGGATAGTTGAGGAGCAACCTCACCCTAGGGTAGTGTTTTCTTCCTTTAAGTGGACAAAAAATAGAAGAAGCCTGTGGGAGAAGGTTATACAATGATGAAGCAATGGAATAAGGGCTAGAAGAGTGCCCTAATTGGTCTTATAGAAGCACATAATTCAAGGGAAAGAGGGCAACAACAGAGAGTTGTAGATTACCTATTGGATGATGGCTTGAAGGGTGTCCTAGGAGATGAATCTAGGGAAATGGGAAAATCCCCATCTATTGCAAAAGGGATTTCCCGTCCTGAAGAAAAAAATTATAATAGAAAATTCATGAAAAGAAAAGGCTCAAATCTCTCTTCCAGATTGGTCACATGGCACAAGGCCACATGGACCACTGTGATTGGTTGGCATAAAAAATTAGAAGCATGATGTTAGCATCTAAAATATCTAGGACATGTGGCACTCCATGATAAAAACACATGGTGTGTGGATTTGAGTTTTTCAGGTGGTAAAGTGGGCCAAAAATAGGTGAAATGTGGCACCACTCAGAGATTGACATGTGCCAATTGGTACAAATGGTAGAAAATTGGCATGCTCAAACAACGAGGTGATGCAGGAATGACATGAGGGAGAAAATATCAGAAAAGCCCCAAGTCTGGAGAACTAAAGCTCATCACCAACCTGAGATTGATAACTTTACATGATGTCACCTATGAAATCGTAAATGGAGAAATCATAGTAATAATAAAATAACCTGTGTAACAATAAAGTTGGATTCATCCTGGGAGTGGTAAATGGAGAAATCATAGTGAACAACAGGAAACGTGCAGAGTTTCTTACAATCAAATAGATGAAAAAACACATACAAAAAACCTATATAATAATCATGAACAAGCTTAATATTGAATTATGAACTGTAAAGGAACTTACAAAATGTGGCATTACGAACCTGGTCAAGCGCACAAGCAAAAATATCCTGGACGTGACCCTGGTTGACAAGTTGTATTGCTCATGATGCAAGAGGATTTGTAACTACACTGCCAAGTCAATCAAAATCCATCATTATCTATACAATAAATACAAGCAATTGATGTAGTATTTTTTACTCTAAGATGCATTCTTATGATAATGTTAGAACATATGTTGAAAATGTCAAAACATACCTGAATAAGCTCCTCTTTGTTTAAAGAACAATTTATTGGAGTTGCATGAACTTGGAACAAGCCTCCCACGATTTGAAAGAGTAGAAACTAAGTCAATAGTGACTTTTTTGTTGCTATGTTGGATCAAGAGAGGTTTGCTCCAATATTAAATCGCTCCAATAAATTATTCTCTACTAAACAGGGCCAACCACGTGAAGGTGTAAGCTCTTATGGCCTCTCCCCCCCCCTCACATCACTCTCAATTTCCCAATACCCAATCTATATTTCATTTTTTACTTTCATGAGCATAAGAAAAAATATTCAATAACTAATAAAAAAACAATGCAACAAAAAGTACGCAAGGAAACATTGAAATTAGTGCTTGACATAAAAATAGTATGATAAGTGAGTTTTTTATATAACGCAAAAAACGTTCCAAGTATGGTAACGTTTGTCTTATAATAATACAATATTTTACATTATCAATTTTTATTTTTCTTCTTCCTATTTCTAAAGCTTCTAATTACATCATCAATATCATCGTGCTCTGCTCCTGTTTCGTGCCTTTCCCGCACTGCTGACCTAGTTGCGTAGTCACGATGTCTGTATCATCCAGTGACGGGGCATTGCCTACAAAAATAGATAATATTAAATTTTAATTGTCAGTTTTTAAATATCATTGAACTAGTTCGGTAATATTAATAGAAAAAATTGCAATGAGATTATTTACCTGGTGCACCAGTTGTCGTCGTTAGGAATGTTGCCTTATCTTCCTCTCTGGTGGTAAGATCCTCAAGGGAAACATTCTCTGTCATTTAAACAAAAATTTTTATAAGGACAACCATCAAGGTATAATTAGAAAAAATTATAAGCGGAAATTAATTACCGTCATGGCCCTCACTGATAGTAGCATTTTCAGCGTGGTCCCCACTACAATGATCAGGTTGCACATGAGGAACATCTACATCTGGCTCTACAACTGGGTGATTTTCCTCGTCAGCAGTGCTGCTCCCCTGATTTAAAAAAAGTTGTTAGACATTAAATTTATGGACGAAAACAAACATATTGAAAGGTTAACATTTTACCTTATCAGGCATTTTGGATCTTGGGACCTGCCCCAAGCTTCTGCGACGTTGAACTACGACTTGATAGCCGAAATGGAAAGCGATATTTTTATCTTCCTCTGTAGTTTCTGTTTTGAAGTCATCACCCTACATTACATATGATTTTGTATTTTTAATGTTATTTGATAGGATTAAAAAAACGTTGGAAGGCGATAAAACTAATTATAAGATGTTTAGCTATTTACAATTCTTGCGGCTAATTTCAAGTAGCCGCCTTGGCCTAGCTTGTGATGGCCCTTTTTTTCAATCCTAGCTTTGGTTACCTTCAAGGTGTTAGGAAACCTATCATCAAAATATTGAAGTCAGATATGACGTAGCACACTTTTATTTTAGACATAGAGAAAATTAAAGCTATTGAATTAAAGTTGTAATTTACCTTGCGGGTCTAGTTGGCATTTTTCCTTTTTTCTTTTCCCTTTTCTCTTTTCCGTCATGGATGAGTGCTCTCCACTCACTCTCTGGAACTGTGAGAGGATGCTCATATCTAGGGTTAAATCGCAATTACGTCCTATAGGTGTCCCTGGTATTTCAAATATTTTCCAGCTACCTGAGCCACCGTTGTTCTGTCAAATGTGCCCACCCCAAAAAGGGCTTCTAGATAATCTAGAAGTTATTTTTTTCAGGTTGGAATTATGGGAATTCCACCTTGTGCGTATGGTTGGGCCAAAAATTAACAACGCATGGCTCTCAAAAAACCTGTAGAACTCATTGTTTCCTATACAGAAAAAAATATATATTATCATTAATTTAAAAATAAAAATAATGATAAAATATGTTTTAGATAGAGTACATGAAATAGTTAAAATATTAAAACTTACCTGGGAGTTGTGCGTGCTTTATAGGGACACCTTCATCATTCACCAACAATGTGCCATTAATGGTCCCCGTGGAGCTGACATGTGTAGCTCCAGGAAACACAATAATGTATTTGGCCATATCAGCCTGATCATTGCCAACACGTTCAGCGGTTGGCTGGGTGTCTGCTTGGGCAGAGTGTGTTTCTTGGCTGGCACCTAAAGGAGTAGAAGGTGTACGAGAGGGTTGCTGGGCATTCTCTTGCCCATGTGTCCCACTACCACCAACACCGGGTTCAGCAAGTGTCAGATAATGCTACATACAAAAGAAATTTTTGTTAGTTTAGTCAATGTAAAAATTAAAAATCGAACTATCACAATTCATCTCATGCAGAAAAAAAAAAAAATAAACTTTTGATTTTTTATTATTACTTGATATGTTTCTAGCTGGGTCATAAGTTGAATTATCCTCTCTTTTGTTTCAGGTGTTTGAGGCACGTCTATCAAAGTATCAAATTCTGACCTTGCTTTTCGCGCCTTTTTTCGCAACAAGAGCAATGGAGATAGGGATGAAGAAAGCTCTTCCTCATAGAGGGAATCATCAGGCATACCATGGCCAGGTGTCTGCATATTTGAACAAAATTAATATTATTTCAATTATGTAAATAAATAAAATACCTAAAGATAGAGAAATGCTGGCACTTTACATGTTCTTCTGCTGGCCCCTTTCCGCGATCATCCCGTCTCGGGGTTGTTCCTATACTGCCCTGATCAGTTTGCCACATTGAAATAAAATTATAAATGTAAAAACTTGAAAACAATATCTAACTTGAAAACACAAAATGAAAAATGAAATAATTTCTAATAAGACACCGGAAGACAGAGTTAGAGTTTCAAATATGCCTTGCATTGAATTCAGTCCTAGAAACATGTCATTGCACATTAAGGCACCCAAACAAGAGACGAGTTGACAATGAGACTAAACTGGGTTATTTGTAGTGAAATTTTAAAATCTCAAAAGGTATATTAATTATCGAAACAAATCAGCTTCATAATTTTAGTATTATTGAGTCTGTTGTGTATAAATCACAAAAAAATTGAAACAAAACACTAGAAAAGCAACAACATAATCACATTCTGCTATAGCAATGATCTGACCTCTAAAGTAGACTTTCTACTAGTTTCATCAGTACCATACAAATAGTGGAAATGAACACAAGATACAACCACAAATGTGTAGTTATCCGCAAAACCATCCACCCGCCAACCTCCTCTAGTAACCTACACTAGAAACAGATGTATGGGGTATTTTTATAAGGGGTTCCTCAAAAACATCTGCTAGAGGTTCTTTTCCTTGTAGTGATTCTAGCCTATCACATCCAACCAATTTAAATTAATTGAAACTTTGAAATTCATAAAATATACTCTCCATTTTCACAACACAAGAATTTTGACAAAATCCTTTTCAAATTTGACATGTTGACCATGTCATGGGTAGACTTTCCATTTTTTTCATCTCAATAGGATGTGTCAGACCTTGAAGGTCATGGTATAGGTGTCTGCTCTTGCATGATTTCACGAAGTAGCTATTTGCATGAATGCAATGTGTTATGCATGAACCAGAGGTTCTCGCATACTTGTCTACATTCAATGATATTTGTAGCCAGATTTTGATTTGATCCTAGTTTCAAGCATGCTGGAGATTGAGGTTTAGCATTAGCTATAATTATATCCACATGGCTAACTTATCTAGCCCTTATGCTAAATGTATAACTCGTGTCAAGGGAGATGTATCATCCATGCCACGTGGAAATTGTACCAATGTTTGGGGTGGTGATTGTGTTGATAAATTATCAAAAATTAGATTTCTTGATACTTTCCAATTACAAGCACCTGATTATTACAATAGTATGTTCATGTGTGACTATAATATGAATATATGTGGGTTTAATGTTCACCCTACACTAGTACATATATTTTCAGATATTTTTCCCGGCAATGGCAAGGCAAAGAAAGAGACCAACCCTGAAAACATGGCCATGGCGAAAAACGCAATTTCTGAAGTACTGGCTGTAGGAACATCAGGCCTCTAGGATGTTAATTTGCCATGGTACAGGGAAAATATTCCCTCATCTTTTACAACTATGCCAAATATGGGATTGAGTCAATTGTGCATGATAGCCCTGGACAGCTATGGGGGTGAGTTTATTGATTTTCCTATGGTTGAAAATGAAGATGCAATTCATGTGAGCTGTGATGTATTAAGAAAAGGAAACTATGGAGATTATCAGACTCATCTACATGAAAAAACTACAGTCTTAGACACTCTTTTGAGTTCTGATGAAGAGGAGAGTAGCACTGGTCAGGAGAGTAGCATTGGTCACTCACCAAGTGAATATAGTGGAAATAAAAAGGCATGTACAAAAGTTAGGGATGATAATAGTGCTGGGATTTCTACCAAGAAAACAGGTATTAATCAACAGGAACATAAAGAAGAGGACGCAGACTTTGGACTTTCTATTATTGAAGAATCGGTTGGCGAGTCTAGCATAAATGACAATTGTTGAAGGAAAATGGTAGGAAATGGTGATCAATTGTTCTTCTTGTAAATACCAAATTGTGATGATGGAAATCAACTGCCAAATTTTATGGAAAGCATGCTGGAGACTGAGGTTTGGGGAATTCGTTATGTCTTACATTTACTTTTATTAAAAACAAAACTATATCTACAGGCATGCCCTATTCAAGGAAAACGAGCAGCCCAATTTATTGCTCTGTTTCAAATCTTGGGCATTCTAAATGGTAAAATCACTTTTCAAAATCTGGCAAAATTGTGTTTGGCCATACCATTTTTCCTGTTGATGGAGGAAGGGCTTGCTTTCTGGATTTTCTTGCGCGACGGGCGGTTCTTTGCAGCAAGGGCCTGCTTTCTGGAGTTTCTTGTGCGACGGGCGGTTCTTTGCAGCAAGGGCCTTCTTTCTGGAGTTTCTTGCGCGACAGGCGGTTCTTTGTAGTAGGAGGCGTATATCCAGTAGGGTTTGAGTCGATTAGAAAAGGCAAGGAGTTGTAGTACTGATCTACAAAGGCATATTTCCTGTAGGGTTTGAGTCGATTAGAAAAGGCAAGGAGCTGTAGTACTGATTACATACAGGGTAGCTATAGTGATTAATGTAAAATTTTGAAAGGCCCTCCATGATTAATCCAAAACCTTTGTAATTCGTTTGAAATTCCTATTAAAACCATAGTTTATGGCGGTAATGCTCCACCATATAAATAGGTATTAAAACCTTTCAAATGCCAACTTAGGTTTGATTTAAAAATGGCATATAATTTTAGTTTAGCTTGTACAATAGTAAGGCCATTATTTATTGGTTTGAAATAATAAAAAACATGCAAAAAACCCACATAATTAGTAAATTATTTAAATACAATAATTCCTACATATTAAAATATAAAGTTATAACATACTAGCTCATACTCGAACATAACATCTATATCAATATTCTTCTTCTGTATCTTCTTGATCTTCATCCAACTGATCGACATCTATACCAACATATGATTCACAAACGGTGTTGAAATGATCGACGATGTCATCATCATCATCAATTATTTCATTTTCAATACTATCCTCATCGACATCATCATCAATAATTTTTGCCTCATCTCCTATGCCTGGTTCATCTTCTAATATATCTTCTTCATCTGTCAATGCAACTTCCTGCTCATCTGCCACTGCATCATCTTCTTCTTGATAAATATAATTTTCTTCCTCTACAGTATACTCTATTGGCCTTCCTCTTGGATCATATCTAATAGCAAATGACCATTCATTCTCACCTGGAACCTCTGAGTAAAACACTTGTTCGCATTGGCTTGGAAAAACATAGCGATATTTTCCTGCTTCAAACTGCGATGTTTTAACCATTGGAAATCCATTTTCATGTTGAATAAGTGTTCTATCATCATCACATACATTCATTCGTAGCCTATACCATTTGATGTCGAACAAAACTATTTTGAAGGAATTAAAGTCACACTCAACTATATCATCTAAAAACCAATAATATCTATTTTCATATTCTCGAGGATGTCTGTCACTCCTGGAGGAAACATTAGTGACCTAGAATACTGCAGTTATCCCACTATCATAATTTTTCCTATTATCATCCAACTGTTTAACGCGAAATTTATGACCATTGCACCACATAGCCTTGTGGTGTCTCAACTGCAATATGCAAAAAATATGAAAAAGATGCATTCTCAATTAATAACTAATCATATAATTTACACAACATGAAAATTATCTGAAAAATAAAACTTGTTGTCACATTATAAATATAGTATAAAATAAGTAATGAATAAAATAGGTGAATTAATTGCTTACCTTTCTATCTTTCAAACCATATGCTAAATCGATTTCCCTGTTCGTAACGTTTCCATCTCCACTACGATACGCTTCTCTAATCAATTCAGACAGTAGTTTCCATGATAACCTATCGTCGTTACGTGATTTACATGTTTCAATCCATTCACTTAGCCACTCAAGATTGTTTGCAATGTATAAAATTAGTGCCTCATAATCTTGAGCACCTGAATAAAAAAACAATAACTCACCAATATTAATAAATATTACTTATAACCATGGTAAATTCTATTAATTAATAAACTATGAAAGAATAAGACCTAAATGAATATAATGATAATATAAATGATGTAAAAAAATGAAACATTATATGTATTATACAAAATAAATCTTTTACCTCTCACTTTCTTCATTCTACCTTTTCCCCGCAGGTGCTCCACTTCAAATTTTTTGATGGAGTTCACATCCCAAATGCAATCCACTGCCTTCATAGCTGGCGCAGCTAATATAGGAAGATAATGACTAATATACACCATGGATTCATATACCACATATCCCTCCACCATAGAACCCTCAGGTTGTGCTTTTTGTCTAACCAAAGCCTTCAAGGATTTCAGGTGCCTCTCGACCATCCACATTGACTTTGTGTGTATTGGTCCACACATTTCAATCTCCTCAACTTGGTGTATCAAGTAGTTTTCTTGTGCTTTGAAAAATGTTGGAGGCAGATACTTTTTCATTTCACACATTAGCCGAGGAATTTCTCTCTTCCAATACTTTATTTCATCTTGATGGATTTCTTTCAATGACAACCATCTGCAAATCATTACGCAAGGTTATTTCAATGAAACATAATATATATTTCATTACAAGTAAATTAATATATCATTTCATTAAGTACGAAAAGAAATTGTAGCAATTAGATTTTGCGTATAAATCAAAACTACTTACCTCATGTATTTACTAAGACCATATATAACTTGTTTGACATTGTTGTCGAAGTTGTTTGGGAGAGATATAGGTAGAACATACTATAACAATAAAAAATGAATCGTTATTGGTTTCCAAATTAAATAGAAAAAAGGAAAATTTAAAATATGTATTCAAGCAATAACATACAAAAACGTATACCAAAAAAATTACCTTAATAAAGGTATGCCAATCATGTGTTTTCACCCCACTGAAGTCACCTTTCTTCGTTAAGATATTATTTATGTTTGAAGCAAAACCTGTTGGAAATTTAATTCTTCTAACGACCTATTTTACATCATTTCTTTGTTGTTCTGTTAATAACCATGGAATATTATTATAATTTCGACCTCCATTGTTATTTGATCTGTCGATCACACTTTTCATTGCATGATTCGATTTCTCAATGTCAGCACAAATTTTGTTAATTTTATCTCTATCATGTGCACCATCTATGGTTCGCCATAATGTTTCTGTCACATTCTTCCTGACATGCATTGTATCAAACAAATGAGCTATTTTTAGGTCCTCATGGTAGGGCAACCTCGTGAATTGAGAAGGATAACATTTCATTCCAGGTGGAAGTACAATATTAGTACCTTCACCGCGACGATGACCTTGATATCAAAGAATAAAATAAATCAGAACAATAATTATAAAATACAATAAAATAAATTCATTAGTTAAAACAAAAATTCCAAACATTACATAAACAAATAATATATATATATATATATACACAAATTACGTACCAACTTCTTGACGATTATTAATTATGTTATATTCCAACTTCCACAACTGAGGTGTCATTGGTTTTAATCCAGTTTCTTCTTTATCATTGAAAAGATGTTTTTCAGTATACGATACTTATGGTTCCTAGAGAGGAAGTGCCTAAACTCATCAAAAACCATCTTTCTTAAGTCTGGCGAATGATGATACTTCATCTTAGGGCCACAAACTGGACATGCAAATCTACCCTTTGTTTGAAGACCTGCAATAGATGGATCAGTAACAATTATACTATGAGATAATTTTTAAAACATGTAATATGGTATATCTAATTTAGATAATTATGTATTATATTAAAGTGCAACAAAATATTACATACCACAAAAATGTGTTAGTCCTAGGGCATCATGAATTGTCCATACAAGCATTCCACGACATTGAAATCTCTTCTGCTTGATTGGTTTAGTGATGTCATACATAGTGATGCCATGCCATAACTTTATTAGCTCATCGATAAGAGGCTGAATATATACATTCATATCTTTGACCTGGTACTTACCTAACTGTTCAAAATTACATTACATAATAATTACTACCATGATATATGTATATATAAGTAATTAAATAAATAAAATATATATTTATGCAAACAATGAGAGAAATGAAAATGTTACATTCAAAAAAATAATGTATCAAATACCTGGAATAATCATAGTCAACATTATGTGCTCCCTCTTTATTGACATCCAAGGAGGAATGTTAGTGTTGATAACGAAAATATGCCACACTGAGTAAGTAGATCTAAGCTCTCCGAATGGATTAACACCATCAGTTGCCAATGAAAGCCTGACATTACGAGGTATATATATATATATATATATATATATATACGTATTGAATTATTATTTTACACATTTATTACAACTAAAAAAAGGGAAAATAATAAACATTTACATTTATGTGATCATATATACATATTTCATACCTTAGGAGTTGTGTCATACATCTGTTCGACAAATTATTCATAACCTTTAAGTTCACCATCAACAATGTAGTAGAGAGAAGAGTTGCATTTGAGTGTTCAAAAAGTCATTCACTTGACCTTTTAATCAGAGGTACATCATAAATACCGTCACTATCTCCACCATCATCATCTCACTCACCATACAAGTCTTGGAGCACTTGATTTGTCCCATCATTAATGTGAACCGTCTTATTATTGTCATCATGATCTACCTCCATGGGATCATTAAAATTACCTTCATCATTCGCTTCACGTTCTTCACCTTGTACAACATCATTTCCAATACTAATATTTGCTGCAATATTCTCTTGTATTGGTGCAACATCATCTAATCTACTACTATTTAGCTATGGAAGTTGGTTGATCATCTACAAAAAGTTGGGGGGCAACTGTGCCTTCATGAAAATTACAAACATTAATCATTAAACATTAGTGCGCATATAAAAAATATTAAAATCATATAAAATTTTATGATATAATCAAAATGAAGATAGATAATTAATTACCACGGGACGATAGTCATTCGATCCACCATCAATGTGCCCATATTTCCTACAATGCATTGTTGCTGTTGCTATTAAAACTCTAACATTATTTCTCATACAACATTTTTTGCAAGGGCAATAAACTCTACCATCACCCCTTTCACCCTTTTGAATTTTTTTTCCACCTCTAATGTTTTCTTCCATTGATGCAAATTATCCTATAAAGAAAATAATAATTATACTTAGCAATTATCTCTCTCAATGGTGTAGAAAAACCAAGAGGTGTTGAAATCAATGGGAGCTCAATAAGAAAAAAGAAAATAAAAGTGGGCTTTTTACAAATTGTGGGCTTTTTACAAAATTGTGGGCTTTTTACAAATTGTTTATATTTTTAATAAAATTGTGGGCTTTTTACTCCCAATAAAAAAGTGTATATCAATTTTATATTTAACATAAAATTGTTTATATTTTTAATAAAATTGTGGGCTTTTTACAAATTGTTTAAATTTTTAATAAAATTGTGGGCTTTTTACTCCGTCGAGCGCCTGGCTCAGTGCCTACACTAATCACCACAGGACCGAGGCAAAGAACCACAAGTTAAACCACAACCAACTCCAAGTCATGAGGGGAGGGGCTGAGCGCATGCGCTGAGTCCCAATTGATTGTATGAGTGTGCATAGCCTTGGGCTCGTAATAGAAACATGTAAAACCTCAACTCGTATATAAACAAAAATATCACTTATACACCCAATGAATGTGGGATTATCCCACCGGACACACATTGCCACCAACTATCACAAGAGCGACACTCTGCCACCAACCATCGCAAGAGTGACACATTTCCACCAACCATCGCAAGAGCGACACTTTGCCACCAACTGTCGCAATAATGACGCATTCTTCTAAATGTCACAATAGTGACACCTTCCTCTAAACGTCGCAATAGCGACACCTTGTTTCTGTAACGTCGCAATAACGACATACTTCAAAAATTCGTCGCAAGTACGATACTATTTTGCAAACGTCGCAAGACCGACACTTGCCTCTAAGTGTCGGTATTGCGACACTTGTCTCTAAACATTGGTATAGCGACAATTTCGGGCGGGATTTGAAAAATTTGAAAAAATTTGGGGAAATTTCTGACATTTGATCAAAAGTGTCAGAACCAAGTGTCGGAATTTCCGCCAAATGTACTAGTGTCAGGGGAGGTCGGGTGAATCTAAGTTGCTTCGTCAGGAATTTTTACAGAAAATTATTGTGTGGAACTATGAGATCGGTGAACAGTGATGAAATTTGATTATAATCACACGCTTAGCATATTTTTAATGAATCAAACAACATATATCATCCTTGACATACAAACAAATAATTTCCCTATGTGCAACAAATTTACGACAAGTGAAACATGACATATACACTTTATGACGACTGTGACGACACTTGTGCGACAGTGTTCAAAAATTTGGAAATGAGTGCGAAAAATAATTACAAGGTTATAAAATCTTATTGGCACAAAGGTAACCTCTTGGAACCATTATAACAAGGTCATACATGCAATACGACAACAAACATGTCGAAATTTGAAACTTTTCGTATCTTGCGAAAGGGATCACAACACAGTGAGAAAAACCAAAAAGATGAGCTTAAAAGTTTGTGACAGTAATGAACAAGATCAAGGAAGTTTTTGAAATTTGGTATAGGCCAAAATTTGGAGGGGGGTTGTAGAAGCTACACCACTTGGTGACACACTAGTAGAACTCCAACTTCTCTGTCTCGGTTGACTTCTTTTGTGTCGGGCCTTGGTTCTTCGGGGAGTATTGATTCATCGTGCATATCACTTTAGTTTCCCCACTTACCCCATGAATAAAATAAGTCCCTTCTGTGCCATTTTGGTTTAACTCAACAAAGATTCAACTTTACCACAATTTTTCAAGAAGGGAAGGGTAGTAAATCTCATGAGTTTAAGATTTTCAAAGTATGAGTTTTCATCTCTGGTGTTGCTCTGCTGTCATAAGGCCTGGACAATACCTCAGTAGAGTAAGTAAGGAACACAAACATTACTCTGTTGCTAGATAGCCTAAAAAATACCCAAGAAACACCTCTCTGTGCAGGAATCCTTTCTCTTCTTTTTCCTTTATTTATTTATTTTAAAGAGGAACATGCATTGAAACATTTATTTTTGGTGGAAGAGGGATCATGAATTATTGAGAGAAGGATAGGTTTTTCCTTTAGAGAAGTTCATAGGTACCTATATTTTTCCCCTTCTCCTTTTCTATTGATTGGATAAGCGTGAAAACACCAAAAAATAAATACCAAATACATGCACAAGGTTTCTTGGATAAAACTCTCCTTACGGACGGATCATATTTTCCATCAGAACTTCATCAGCCAAAAGACGTAACCAACACAAGGAATATGGACCAAAGGTGATCCAGGTGGATATTGGTGGTCACCTGCCTATTCCACTTGGGGCCCCACCATTGTCTCTTTCAGTTTTTCAGTTTCGGCACAACTTACTATTTTTAGCAGTTTTTCGAGTCCTGAACTTCCGGAGCCGTTTTGAGGCCCTAAACGACGTTTTTTGGGAAAACAAAGAGAAAAATGGGTCCATGGACCCATTTTTCTCATTCAAAATTTGTATTCCTCAAATAGATCTTTCTAACGAGGTATGGTATGCGTCAAATGGAGATCGTATGCCAAAGTTACGCCCCTGGGAAGTTGAAACACCAATTTACCCAAACGGGGCCCATAGTTTTGGCGCTTCATCTCCTAGGGTTAGGGTTTTGGCTGTTTAGGATTTCCCATTGTTTCTAAATAATAAATAGGCCCTCAAGCCTCATTGTAACTCATTTTAGAGGCCTGTAACCGCCACATCTCTTCTCAGAGATAGCTACCAATGCCCTAGCTAGTTTTATTTCCATTCTGTCTGTAAGCAAATTTCAGTTCTTTGATATTAATGAAATGAAGTGTTATTTCCGCTGCATCTCTGTATTTATGTTTATATGTTTATTCTGTTGCGTTCCTGCATAAATCCGTATCAGTGGTATCAGAGCGGTCTGCTTTTTCTCGATCCTTCTTTGCATGTCCCCAACGAGGTCGGGGTATAAGGAGCTAGGGCTCGATCTGGTGGAACCTTTGCAAGATCAGCCTCGCAAACCTCGACGGACGCCCATGGGGGACGAAAAGAAAGATGAGGGAGCAGGAGATCCTATCAAAATATTGCTCGAGGAAGCCCTCGAAAAACAAAGGAACGCGATGATGGATAGCTTTGCTCAGATCCTTCAACGGTTGCCCACCGGCGGTGCATCTGCATCCAGTAGCCACTCTGGAGTTGCGACTCCCTTTAAGGTACAAGTAAATTTTGACATTCCCATATTTGAGGGTCAAATAGACGCAGATGCCGTAGATAGATGG
Source organism: Pinus albicaulis (assembly GCA_034641835.2). Taxonomy (NCBI): domain Eukaryota; kingdom Viridiplantae; phylum Streptophyta; class Pinopsida; order Pinales; family Pinaceae; genus Pinus; species Pinus albicaulis. The sequence continues at coordinate 704,494,211 of CM076579.1, forward strand.
CTGAATCTATTAGAAGGATATTTCTCTGTTCATGACTTTTCAGACCGGGAGAAGATTATTTTTGCACTCCTCAAAGCTACCCCCCATGTTAAGGACTGGTGGGAAACCTACTGTGAGAACAAGGACCAGACATAACCCTCTCTGTTCTCGGTCATACCAACTTGGAATTCTTTCCGAGACGCCGTCAAGGAACAGTACTATCCCGTGGAGAGCCATGAGGACAAGTACATACAATGGACCACGCTGCGACAACAAAGGGATCAAGATGTGCATGAGCTGACGAATCTGTTCCATACCCTGCGCACAAAGTTGGGTATCAAAGATTCAGAGAAACATCTCGTGCTAAAGTATCGCAGCTGTCTGCACAAATACATTCAGGAGGAAATGGAGTTCCTCGACATCTCCTCGCTTGGTACGGCATACCGGTATGCTGCCAAGATTGAGCAGAAATTCAAACAGAAGAAGCGAGACTTTGGATCTATGAATCAAAAGCAAGGAAAAGGTGCTTCCAAACCGCAGAACAAAGGACAGAGCATGGCGGCTAAAGACAACCCGTCAAAGCCACAAGAAAAGAACAACACCGTAAAGCCAAAGAAGGACACGGGAAAGTGGTGTGAGTTCCATAAGAGCTCCAATCACAACACAAGTGAGTGTCGGGCCAAGCAGTCGCTAGTGGCCGAGATGAGGGCTTCTGAGTCAGATGCATGCTCCGACTCTGAATCAGAACCTGAAAATGGGAATGAAAAAGGGAAACAGATTATTGATGTGGAGCCCAATGCCACTGTTGCCACTACAAAGATCCAGAAGGAGGAACCAAAAGATCCAGAGGAGGAGGAACGTCTCTTCCACTCCCATATGTGGGTAAAGGGCTCCCCTGTACAGTTCATTATCGAAAATGGGAGCCAAAAGAACCTCATTTCAGCAGACGCCGTGAAGCGGTTGGGCTTGCCGACCACAGCTCACCCACATCCATACACCATTGGGTGGCTTCACCAAGGACGAGATCTTCGCGTCAGCCAGCAGTGCCGCCTTCCCTATAGCATCAAGCCCTTCACGGATGAGGTACTATGTGACGTTGCTCCTATTGATGTTTCTGATGTATTATTAGGACAACCATACTTGTGGAAGCATCATGCTATGTATGAGTCTCGACCTCGTGCTGTTATTGTTACTTTGGGAAATAAGTTGTACAGGATACCAGAGGTACCACCTCCTGCCGCTATCTCTTTGGTTACTGCAAAACAATGCAGTAAGCTCATTTCCCAAACCAAGAAATTCATTTTCCTGATGATCCACCCCTAGGGAAAGAAGAAGACTGTGGCCATGACCTCCAGATAGGGCTCCTCTACACGACAGCAACAAATGGATAAGGTTGTGGAGGAGTACAGGGACATCTTCACCTCACCCACAAGGGTTCCTCTACACTGTCAGGTCAAGCACCTGATTGATCTGACCCCAGGTGCACCGCTACCCAATGGACCAATCTATCGACGCTCTGTTCTGGAGAATGATGAAATCAAGAGGCAGATTCAGGAGCTGTTGCAGAAAGGTCACATCAGACCAAGTTCATCGCCCTATGGGAGCCCGATCATGTTGGTACAGAAGAAGGATGGGACGTGGAGACTCTGCATTGACTATCGGGCGCTGAACAAGATCACTGTCCGGAATAGGTACCCAATCCCATGGATTGATGACCTTCTGGACCAACTCAAAGGTGCAAAATATTTCAACAAGATCGACCTGAAGTCTGGGTATCACCAGGTACCAATTGAACCCTATGATGTGTGGAATACTGCCTTCAAAGCCAAGGAAGGCCTTTTCGAATGGTTGGTCATGCCTTTTGGGTTGAAAAATTCTCCCGCAACCTTCATGAGGATGATGGACGACATCTTGCGGCCATTCACCAACTCATTTTTAGTGGTGTACTTGGATGACATTCTGATCTTCAGCCAGACTTGGGAAGAGCACCTTCACCACATCCGACAAGTCCTCCAAACACTGCGGCAACACAAGTTGTGTGCCAATTTGGAGAAGTGAACGTTTGGCATGACCCAGGTTCAATATCTGGGATACATTATTGATGAAAGGGGGGTGCATGTGGATCCAGCCAAGATCCAAGTCATTCGGGATTGGCCAACCCCAACCACTATAACAGAGCTTCGCAGCTTTCTGGGTCTTGCTAATTTCTATCGGAGGTTCGTGTTGGGATTCTCTCATATCACTTGGCCCTTGAGTCAAGTTACCAAGGGAGGAGCGAGAGCAAATTTTTTTTGGTCGGAACCTCAACAGAAGGCGTTCACAGAACTGAAAAACCGCCTCTGTTCTGCCCCAGTGCTCACTTTACCAGACTTGCAATAGCCATTTGAGATCGAGACAGATGCCTCTGACTATGCTATTGGGGCAGTTCTTACTCAACAGGGACATCCAGTGGCATATCACAGTGAGACATTGTCTGAGACAGTTCGCAAGTATCCCACCTATGACAAAGAAATGTTTTCCATTGTGCAAGCCTATCGACAATGGAAGCATTACATTTTGGGGAAGGAAACAATCATCCACACAGACCACCGGCCCCTGCAGTTCATACAGACACAAGGGAAGTTGCAGAATGATCGCCATCAGAAGTGGTCCACATATCTCCAACAGTTTCATTTGAACATCAAGTACAAGAAGGGTAGCACCAATAATGTTGCAGACTGCCTCAGCCGACCACCGATCATGGCGCTCACCACCGTGCTCAACTCTTGTGGGCACGAGACTTCTGATTGGCCGCTTCTCTATGAGAGTGACCCAGAATTCGGCCACACTTACAAGGCACTCTTGGGGGGGCACGCAAGTTCCAAATTTTCACCTCCAAGATGCACTTTTATGTCACCTGGGACACCTTTGTGTTCCTTCAAGCGAGCGTGCCAAGATGATATGGGAAGCACACTACAGTCGAGTCGTTGGGCATTTCAGGGTCGAGAAAATAGTAGCAATACTACAGAAGTATTTCTATTGGCCGAACCTTCGAAAGGATGTCGAGAAGCACATCAGATCCTGCACTGCTTGTGCCATTGCCAAACCGACCATCAAGAAGCAAGGCATATATACTCCACTACCTACCCCTAGTCGACCTTGGGAATCCATCTCCATGGATTACATGTCGGGCCTGCCTTCTACTAAGAATGGAAATGATTGTGTTTTCGTGGTCGTTGACAGATTCTCGAAGATGGCCATTATGGCGGCCTGTAAGAAGAATATCACAGCAGAAGCCACTGCTAAACTCTTCTTTGAACGAGTGTGGGTGCACTTTGGGATCCCACAGTCTATCATATCAGATCGAGATAGAAGGTTCCTTAGCACATTTTGGTCCAGCCTCTGGTCAATGTTGGACACAAAGCTCACCAAGTCCATAGCTTTCCATCCCCAAACAGATGGCCAGACAGAGGTCGTCAACAGAATGATTGTACACATTCTGCGCATGTACAATTCAAAGCATCCCCGCACATGGGACGAGAGCCTCCCCTATGTACAACATAGTTATAACCGGGCTCTCCATAGTTCAATTGGCCATAGCCCCTTTCAGGTGGGCTTGGGATTCCAGCCACTATGTCCCATTGACGTAGCCATGCCATTTGCAGCTGCTCAGGCCGATTCAGCTCATGTCCAGTCTGAAGTTGACAAAGCAAGTAGCTTCATCGAGCGCATTCAACACATCTGCCAACAGGTTCATGATATATTGGACAGAGCCAATGCCAAGTACAAGAAACGCCATGATCAACACCGAGTGCCACACAACTTCCAGGTGGGCGACAAAGTATGGCTACATTTGCAGAAGGAGCGCCTCACTGGACCCCACCGCAAGCTTCGCCCGCTCCGATACGGGCCGTACACCATCACCAAGGCTTTAGGGAACAATGCCTTCGAGCTCAGTATTCCACCATTCCTTGGTCTGCACCCAGTCTTCAATGTGGATCGCCTTCGTCCTTACTTCCCACCTCTACTGGACACCTCGGACATTGCAGAACAACTCACACCAACAAAGTTAAACCCAGACTACATGGAACAGGCCACCACAGATTGTATCATGGACATGAAAATCAAGAAAAATCGCCAACAGAAGATCCAACTGTATCGAGTTGTCAAAGCTGGCCAACTCCCGCACCAAGGAAAGTGGTTCACCAGGGACCAAGTTCAGCAGAAATTTCCTCATCTCATGGAGGAACTTAACGCAATGGGGACCATTGCTTCCTAAGGGGGGAGGAATGATCCAGGTGGATATTGGTGGTCACCCACCTATTCCACTTGGGGCCCCACCATTGTCTCTTTCAGTTTTTCAGTTTCGTCACAACTTACTATTTTTAGCAGTTTTTCGGGTCCTGAACTTCTGGAGTCGTTTTGAGGCCCTAAACGAAGTTTTTTGGGAAAATGGAGAGCAACATGGGTCCATGGACCGATATTTCTTGTTCAAAATTTTTAGTCCTCGGATAGATCTTTCTAACGAGGTATGGTACGCGTCAAACGGAGATCGTATGCCAAAGTTACGCCCCTGGGAAGTTGAAACACCAATTTACCCAAACGGGGCCCATAGTTTTGGCGCTTCATCTCCTAGGGTTAGGGTTTTGGATGTTTAGGATTTCCCATTGTTTCTAAATAACAAATAGGCCCTCGAGCCTCATTGTAACTCTGTTCAGAGGCCCATATCCGTCACATCTCTTCTCAGAGATAGCTACCAGCACCCTAGTTAGTTTTATTTCCATTCCGTCTGTAAGCAAATTTCAGTTCTTTGATATTAATGAAATGAAGTGTTATTTCCGCTGCATCTCTGTATTTATGGTTATATGTTTATTCTGTTGCGTTCCTGCATAAATCCGGATCAAAAGGTTAACCAAATTTTGAAGTGTCAGAAGACTCCTTAGACGTCAGCCACACAAAATCTTAGAAACCAACACATAGACAAGGACAAAACCTCTTCATGTGACAAACAAGAAACAAGGAGAATGATGAAAGGAAAACAAAATAAAGAAAACGAGAGGAAATACAACACACAACAGGGGGACATAACTAAAACACAAGAAAAAAAACCTAAACCAAAGCATAATGCAAGAGAAAGTAAGAAAAGGAAAGAGAGACTAAAGAGAACATCACAGGGTGAATGCAAGATAAGGAAAAATATGATGCAGATAATCCTACTCCTAACCTAACAATTAATATGTCGGGTTAGGTATAATGAAATTTCCAATGTAGCCACCGTAATTGTTCCTAACATACAATCACAAAGATATGATCAATTAAAACAAATATAAGGTAGTGTACAAGAGAATACACCAGATCTTGAATAACTTGCACAACAAAAAAAGGTCTTGCCTATGGGCACAAATATGTGGCACAACTACTACTTTTATCCAATTCACATTCTTACCTCTTCAACGAAAACCAAAATCAAACAAACCTCGAAGAATTCTTGCGAATGCACCTTCTTCTATGTCATCCTGCTTAGAGAGAATGAGAATAAGTCGAAACCTGTTTATTGCAATGGAGCTTTCCAAGTGAGATTTATCCAACCATGCAGTCATTGGATCATAAAATTCATGGCGATCCTCTTGAAAACCCCGAAATTTTTGAAAACATAGATTTTCAATTAGAGGCTTGGGATCATAATGATTATATCGTGGAAAAAATAGATTTGATCATATTGAGCAATGATGTCAAGATAGTGAGGACTTGACATAACCATCAGCAAAGGCTGATGTGCCTCAACCTCTGAGAAAAAATTTGAATAGTAATATGTTGAATGATTAAGATCAAAGGATGTAAAACAACTGTCATTGGATGTACTGGTGAGAAAGTGATAAAACGAATGAAATTCATGAGAGACAAAATAATGATCAGATGATATGATTAAAGCATCATATCTCCATCTTGAAATTAATAGAGGTAAATTAACTGGAAAATTTTCAGAAACGTTGTGCATAATATAATGGTCTTCCTCACGTGATGAGTGTAACAAACCATTTTCTTGTGACTGGTTGCACATTGTACTAGCATCGTAATCATCAATATAAGTGAATAGGAATGCTAGTATAAAAAGCACATCAAACCATCTAGGGTGAAACAAGTGAAGAATAATTTGATTCATCAAATAATCTATGCATCCACTTATGCTCAAGAGGATTTCAAGTGTGATGAAGAAAAATATTAGCATTAGAATATTTGGAAGAAGGATGAGGAGTTTATTGTTTCCAAAATACTTTGACAGGTATGACTCCTTTGGAAAAACATAATATTTTCGATAATAAACTTCATAATTTAATTATTATATAAGAGATACGCATTCCAAACCCAAGTTTGATATAGGATACTTGCATGGAGATAAAACAACTTGAACCCAATCAGAAATTGTTTCTTGAAATTTCGAGAGATTATATCCACAATTCCAAATATATTTCAAAAAAGAATTTACATTGAGTGAAACCATGCGGAAATATGAGTTTTGTGAAGAAAAATAGATCTAAGTTGAGTCAATGGTCTTACCAGAGCTGGGATATCCTGAAACAACCATCAAAAAAAGTTGAAGTACCCTGACTCCCTGGCAAGGCTCGAGACTTTCCAAAATTGTAAAATCGCATTACGTAAATTGAACTAGATCACGCATGATGTGAGGATAGTTGGCTTCCCCAATCTTAATGAAATCTCTATTAACCAGGTGGAAACCATCTCTATCAATGACTTGATTATATCTTTTGGCTTCAACAACTAGATTACTCAAGTTAAAATATTCATATGATCTCACATATGAATATGTATGAAATGAGAAAATGTCATGAGAAATATGGTTTGGAGAGCTATCTTCGTGCAAGAGTAAATATGGTAAGTGAAGAAAAGAGTACTCAATGACTTGATTTTTCTCATCTTCATAATGGGTAACCTCACCATCTTGTGTCAATTGAGAATTTAACTCATGTAGTGAAGAAGTTGGAGAGCCTGGAATACCTTCACTGCATGTAGGTGCATCACAAATAGGAGAACACAAGGGATAGTGGGATGAAGATGAAGTTTCAACAATAGAATTTTCTTCAACCAAAACAAATTCCATATCTAAATTTTTAATTTTTTCATGAGAAAGGGAAAGATCAGCTGAAGAGCTTGGGTATTCGTCACTGCATACATCAACAAAATCATGTTCATCGGAATGCTTGTTGCCCAAGTCTACGGATTGATTGAAAGAAATTACTGCATTTGATTTAATACGAGGATTATTAGATTCACCGTCATCCAGTAATGGAAGCGCATTGTTTTTACATGGAGGATTTTCAAAAAGAGAAGAAATATTTGAAGCACCTTCACCTTTCTGCTCCTCTACCTATGTAATGTGATTGCCTTGTATCTAATCGCAATTTATACCAACAACTTGAAAATCAGGAGAGTGTGAAAAACTAATTGGTGGAATGGATTGCTTGGGCTTGACCCATGTTCAATCTTTTTTGTGCAACAAAATATCCATTGATCATCGGCCCTTTCAACAATGATCTACAAGCATATCCTAGTCTCACCCAAGGTGACTATGGGTGGTTGCAGAACCAGGTTTCTGCAGCCTTGAGGGACTGCGTGATGTGGTCAATCTACTGTGCTGCTATTATCTTTTAACATACATAAAAGTACTATGTTGTATAAAACCATTCACTGACTTCGCCACATTCAATAGAGCACATTATACAACATCATAAATTGCACTGTTGTAATGAAAAACTCTAACAACTACTTCACAACAACTGATATTAATAAAATATACAAGAAACACATAAGAACAAAGAATATCATATCAAAACTTATTATTCTTTATTATGATGGATCTTTTAAGTACAATCATCTCTCTGACCTGCAAACACAGTTGTAGGTGGGTTGCACACTAATTTGTAGACTCTTCCAAGGTCTCTATGCACTCAGCTACAGAGCCTTTCCTTTGCTCCAAAAGATAGATAAAAAACTAGCCCTTAACCATAGAAATTACAATTCATTACATCATGATCATAGAATTACATCCCTTTATATAACATTACATCAACACAATACCATGCTCCAAATACCATGGGCTTCTCAAAACAAGAAAAATGAAACCCGAAACCCATTGCAAAAAGAGGGGCTTTGACCAACCCCGAGCCCCTATGATACCATGCGATATATCCAAAAACATTTTCTGTGTGGTACACTTCATGCTCCACTACTCAAAATGTGGAGACTTATCCAAAATATAGGCCAAGTTGGGCTACGCCCAATAGGCCCCCAACACACACATGTGAGTCTTACGGAGTCACTCAGCTACTTTTCCCTTTGATCTTTGTTGCTATGCTATTGTAGGCACTGTTTAACTTTTGTAGCACCTCTACAACCTACTTCTCATGTCTGTAAACTTCTTCCAGTACTTCCTCTATGACTATTCCTGCAACCTTCTTCAATGCTGCCTCCTCCTATTGTCGAAGCTCTTGAAGCTTCCCGTCCACCTGTTGTGATAGCTGGAGAGCCTCATCCTGCCATGGTTGAGTTCTCTCTGTCAAAATTTTCTCGTCCTTCCTTAGCTCTTCTATTTTCTTTTGAAGTGCCTTGCCTTCACTTATCCTTGTGAGCTTCTGCTAAACTAGCAATTTATTTGCTGCTGTCTTGATTTCCTCCAAATGCTTCTTCTTTTGTTGGATATTTTCCTCTATCTTCTTTACATTTGGATCTTCTTGCAACAAATTCCAAATCTGCAAGGTCTCGTCGAATCATTTTCCACACTTTACCACTCTCCTAGAGATGCCTGTCACTGTAGTCTTCAGGTCAATCTCGCTCTACTCTCGCACTTCCGGTGGCGTGGTTGGCTGCAACTTCATTTGTATCTCACTGATATTTACTTAATACTTGAATTTCATGTCTGCAATATTCTTCTTTGATTCCTTGGCTACAAGGCCGAGCTTCATGACCTTTTCTTCTACCAGTTCCTCCTTGAGGACATCCATGTCCGGAACTTCTCTACACATGGCTTCGACCACCTCTTTCATCCTCTATTATTGTTGTTCTTCCTAGTCCTTCTCCTCGATTTCCTGGTCAAGTTGTTTCTTTAGCACAACTCACACTTATTATATGTGAATATTTAATTATGATGTGTGTTTCTCTGGCTAATTTAGCCCATTTATGATACCTTGATGCAGGTCATGTAATACTGAAATTGGCAGCGCTACAATGTTCATATTGACTTTGTCCCAATTTTTCGCTTGTTGCTTTGCTTCAGTTGCGTCAAACTATAGAGCTCTGATAGGTATCTACATGATACTCATCCCAAATGTTGCTTCTATCAATATCTTTGGCTGGAGTGCTTGGCTTACCAGCACTAGTTGTCTGTGCTAAAAGATTTAGCTCTACAATTTTCTGCTCAACACCTGTTAGGAGTGCGTCATAGCGATCCTCGATTTTTCCCCATGATTCCTCCATAGTTCTTGAAAATTTTACTCGATTTCATCTGTCCCCATAAGTAAGGACCAATGGAATTACTCCCTTCAACTTATCTACCTTCTTCTTCTTACTCCTCGAGGAAACTTCATTATGCATCTTCCATTTTCCTTTTTCGGTCACTATCTTTTCCTTGTCATGTTTGTCACCTTCAAGAGGATCCTGCTAACCCTTGTCCCGCTGCTGCTCCTGATCTTTCTCCTTCTCTTCATTGTCCTTGTATTTTCTGCTCGGGCCTCCATGATCTGATGTTTTTTCATCCATTGACTACCCTTTGCCTCTTCCTTTGCCATAGTCATCCATTTTGTGGGCCACTGCTGTATCAATATAGAAAGATCATCTTTGGTGAATAAGTATGGCAGATTATTCCATATCTTCATCGTATCCTTTTGGGTATTTATATATATTATATGGAAGTCCGCATTGAACTTCGCAACTACCTTGTATTGTTGGTATAGGCTTGGTGACAGTTGAGGATGTTGGTTCAGCAACATATGTAGATCCATGTGGTCCAATACAAACAATACTTGGTTCTCTTGTCCTCTTGACTGCTCGTTAGTATACCACAGAAAATCATACCGCGCTGCTTCACACTCATCCTCCTCTACAGAAGGAAACTATGAGTCCTTCAGGTCCTTCCATTCCAACAGTGCGATGATCAAAATCAACCATGCGTAGTGAAAGGTTGAACCTTTCTCCTCGGCTTCCCAACAATATTCTAGAAACTCGTTGCACATATACCCAACCCATTTGTACTGGACCATGTTGTTGCACTACACAGCTAGTGAAACGTTTGTTGTGGGGACTTCGTTAGCTCGACATTTTTGGATAATATTCCCAGCCAATATATGCGCGGTGAAGCATACTCCTTGGTCTCTGATCGAATTTATATCATAGCCTCGCTTTCCCTTGACCAATTTGAACTTCCCCTTCATCCTCTGCACTATTTATTTGTCTTGATCCTTACCCAAAACCTCGTCAAAGGGATCCCTTCCTTGGTATGTTAATATAGTAATCCTTGATATTAGCATGTCATCAATGGGGATCCTCTTCCCCATCCAGAGGAATCCATCGTGCACCAGCATGAGAAATTGTCTTACGCAAGCAGTGTTGGGTATACTTTTGCTAAAGTGCAGAAAATTATGCATGTTCAACAATCCAGACCACTCCAACCCTCTCGACCACTTATGTGGCTCCAATTTTTTCACTCCAATATTTGGATAGTGGAGATGCTTTAGATATCTACTTGGCGCGAACTGCAAATATTTGGTATGGTCATTGAAGTATGAATCTGTGAACTTCAGTTGTGAGATTTTTCCTAGTAGCTCTCCCTCAAATGGATTTTTCTCCAGTAGGAATGGTGTGAATATGCCATACTTAACATATTTGGAGTTCTTCATGAGTTTATCATTTGGTTTCCTAGGTGGCACGTATGGTGTAGTGGCGACGAAATTGATGTGCCCTATGTCTCCATCTATTGTTGTTCTACTTCCTCTTCGCTTTATTTGACAAGTTGAGGTTATGGTTGTGTCTTGATGAGTTTATTATATTGCTTCTTCTTTGTTCTTTCTTCCTTATTTCGCTTCTTTCTTAGCAATATTCGATGCGAGAGAGTTGATGCTAAGGTTAATGGTGATGTTGCGGGTGCAGTAGATGGTTTTATGGCCTCCAAGATACCTTCTATACCTCTTTCTTTAAATATGTGAATGAAGTCTTTGGTGTTCATACATGAGCACAACCTCTACAATATCTCAATACTTGGTGATTTTTAAGCTCTCAGATACCAAGTACAACAATCTTGGCGGGACTGATCCAGGTGGATATTGCTGAGCTTGGTGTCTAGCATTGACCAGGGGCTAGACCAAAATGTGCCAATGAACCTATTGTCCTGATCTGAGATGATAAACTGATAGGAATGATCAAGGTGGATATTGGTGGCCACCCACCTATCGCATTTTAACCCCCAACATCGGTTCTTTCACTTTTTCACTTTCAGCACAACTTACTATTTTTAGCAGGTTTTCAGGTCCTGAACTTTCGGAGCCGTTTTGAGGCCCTAATGATCCAGGTGGATATTGGTGGCCACCCACCTATTCCATTTGATCCCCCACCATCAGTTCTTTCCATTTTTATGTTTCAACACAACTTACTATTTTTAGCATTTTTTCAGGTCCTGAACTTCCGGAGACATTTTGAGGCCCTAAACGACGTTTGTTGGGAAAACTGGGGGCAAATAGATCTAGACCCATGTTTCGCACTCAAAATTTGTATTCCTCGGATAGATATTTATAACTAGGTATTGAGCGCGTCAAATTGAGATCAGATGCCAAAGTTACGTCCTCGAGAAGTTGAAACACCAATTTACCCAAACGGGACCCACAATTTTGGCGCTTCATCTCCTAGGGTTAGTTTTTTGGATGTTTATGGTTTTCCATTGTTTCTCAAAAATAAATAGGCCTTTGAGCCTCATTGTAACATAGTTTATAGGCATGTAGTCATCACATCTCTTCTTAGGGATACGCTACCAGTGCCCTAGCTCGTTTACTATCATTATGTCTATAAGCATATTTCAGTCATTTTTTGTTAATAAAATAAAGTTTTATTTCTGTTGCATCTCTATGTTTATGTCTATTTATGTCTTTTATTGTGTTCCTACATAAATCCGGATCAGTGGTATCAGAGCAATCTGCTCTTTCTCTGTTTTACTTTGCATGTCCCCAACATGGTCAGGGTATAAGGAGTTAGGGCTTGATCTGGTTGAACCGTTGCAAGGTCAACCTCGCAAACTCGACGACCACCCATGGTGGAAGGAAAGAAAGATGAGGGAGGAGGAGATCCTATCAAAATATTACTTGATGAGGCCCTCGAGAAACAGAGGAACACGGTGATGGATAACTTTTCCCAGATCCTTCAATGGCTGCCCACTGGTGGCACATCTACATCTAGCATGTCCACCTATGGGTCCATGACATATTTGACAAATCCAATACCCAGTTCAATAGAATTTTCCTCATCTCATGGAGGATCTCAACGTAATGGATACCATTGCTTCCTAAGGGGGGAGGAATGATCTAGGTGGATATTAGTGAGCTTGTTGTCCAACATTGACCAGGGGCTAGACCAAAATGTGCCAAGGAATCTGTTGTCCCGATCTGAGATGATAGACTGATAGGAATGATCTAGGTGGATATTGGTGGCCACCCACCTATTCCATTTGAACCCCCACCATCGGTTCTTTCAGTTTTTCACTTTCAGCACAACTTACTATTTTTAGCAGGTTTTCGGGTCCTGAACTTCCGCAGCCATATTGAGGCCCTAATGATCCAGGTGGATATTCGTGGCCATCCACCTATTCCATTTGATCCCCCACCATCAGTTCTTTCCGTTTTTAAGTTTCAACACAAGTTATTATTTTTAGCAGTTTTTTCGGGTCGTGAACTTCCGGAGTAGTTTTGAGGGCCTAAACGAAGTTTTTTTGGGAAAACCTGGATCTTTCTAACAAGGTATTGAGCATGTCAAATGGAGATCAGATGCCAAAGTTACGTCCCTAGGAAGTTGAAACACCAATTTACCCAAACGGGACCCATGGTTTTGGCGCTTCATCTCCTAAGGTTAGTTTTTTGGATGTTTAGGGTTTTCCATTGTTTCTAAACAATAAATAGGCCTTCGAGCATCATTGTAACACAGTTCAGAGGCCTGTAGCTTTCACAACTCTTCTCAAAGATACACTACCAGTGCCCTAGCTCATTTATTTCCATTATGTTTGTAAGCATATTTCAGTCATTTGTTGTTAATAAAATGAAGTTTTATTTCCGCTGCATCTCTGTGTTTTTGTCTATTTCTATCTTTTATTGCATTCTTGCATAAATCCAGATCAGTCGTATCATAGCGCCCTGATATTTCTATGTTTTTCTTTGCATGTCCCCAACGTGGGTCAGGGTATAAAGAGTTAGGGCTCGATCTAGTTGAACCATTGCAAGATCAGCCTCGCAAACCTTAACGACCCCCCATGGCGGAAGGAAAGAAAGAAGAGGGAGCAGGAGATCTTATCAAAATAATTCTCGAGGAGGATCTAGAGAAACAGAGGAACGATATGATGGATAAATTTTCCCCAATCCATCAACGAATGCCCACTGGCGGCACATCTACATCTAGCATGTCCGCCTGTGGGTCCATGACATCTTCGACAAATCCAATACCCAGTTCTGCAAAATTTGCCTCATCCAATGGAGGATATCAATGTGACAGGGACCATTTCTTCCTAAGGGGGAGGAATGATCCAGGTGGATATTAGTGAGCTTGGTGTCCAACATTGACTAGGGGCTAGACCAAAATGTACCAAGGAACTTGTTGTCCCGATATGAGACAATAGATTGATAGGAATGGTTCAGGTGGATATTAGTGGCCACCCACCTATTCCATTTGAACCCCCACCATCTGTTCTTTAAGTTTTTCACTTTCAGCCCAACTTACTATTTTTAGAAGGTTTTTGGGTCCTGAACTTCCAAAGTCGTTTTGAGGCCCTAATGATCCAAGTGGGTATTGGTGGCCATGCACCTATTCCATTTGAACCCCCATCATCAGTTCTTTCCGTTTTTAAGTTTCAACACAACTTACTATTTTTAGCAGTTTTTCAGGTAGTGAAATTTCAGAGCCGTTTTGAGGCCGTAAGAGATATGCTCACTAAAAAGTTTTAGTCCTCAGATAGATATTTCTAATGGGTTATTGAGCACGTCAAACAGAGATCAGATACCAAATTTACGTCCTCGAGAAGTTAAAACACCAATTTACCCAAACGGGACCCACAGTTTTGGTGCTTCATCTCATAGGGTTAGGTTTTTGGATGTTTAGGGTTTTCCATTGTTTCTCAACAATAAATGGGAATTCGAGCCTCATTTTAACATAGTTCAAAGTCCTGTAGCCATCACATCCCTTCTGAGAGATACACTACCAATTCCCTAGCTCATTTATTTCCATTATGTTTGTAACCATATTTCAGTCATTTGTTGTTAATAAAATGAATTTTTATCTCCGGTGCATCTTTTTGTTTATGTCTATTTCTTTCTTTTATTGTGTTCCTACATAAATCCAGATCAGGGACATGACTTTTTATAATGCTCCTGATCTTATAACCCCATCATTAGACTATATCTTGTTCAGATTTTGATCATTAACTGCATATCTCTTCCTGGATCTTTTCCAACCTATCTCCATAAATGCGATTTTCTGCTCCTTCAACGACACGTTTCACTTTTAACGGTCATATTTTTCTGGTGAACTTCAACGCACCTTATACTATGGCGAACAATCCTTCTTATGTTGCAGCTCCTGCAAACTCCAACATAATTCGAACTGTAGTGAAGAAACTTCCATCGTCGAAGCTCTCTTTCTGCAGAGTAGTTTATATTCCAGTGCCCACTTTCAACTGTAGGTGGCACTAAGACTTTCCTCATTTTTCTTCTTCAGTGCAAAGCTGTAGGGGAAGGTTCGTCCCTATACACATTTAACCTACTTCCATTTATCCTTCCACGAATCAATTCTCCATTCAACTTTGCCAATTTAACTGTGCCTCCATCATTAATATGCTTTATAATATACATGCCCAACCAATGCATTATGAATTTTCTTGTAAATTTTACAAACTTACTATCATAAAGAAGGACAAGATCTCATATCGTGAACTTCTTCTTCTTAATATGTCTATCATGTCAGACCTTCTCTCTTTATTTCTTCACCTGTTGATGGAATATTGTTATAAATCTATCTTCTTCCAAAGAAATCAATTGTGACGTTCTTTCCTCCCTTGTTTCAGGGTCTTCCATATTTGTGAAGGCTGCAATCCTCAAGTTAGGCACAATATAATCCATGGGAATCAAAACCTATTTTCCATAGACCAAACTGAAGGGCGTCTGACCTGTCAAATTCTTACATGTGGTCCTGTAAGCCCATAACACAGCTGAAATTTTGAGATCCCAGTCATCTCTATTGACATTGCATGTTTTGGTGAGTGCAGTCTCCAAAATATTATTAAATTCCTCCACTGTCCCATTGGCATGAGGGTGATAAGGGGTACTATTCTGGTTATAGACTTGTAACTCCTCATTCAATGCTTCGATATTCTTATTCAGGAAATGTGAGCCTTGGTCACTCATCAATATATTTGGACGCCCAAATCTAAACAATATATACTCAAAAATGAACTTTGTTGGAGTGTCTGTGTTGTAGTTCCTTACTGATTGTGCTTCATCCCATCTTGTCAAATAATAAGTTTCAGTTATTATGTACCTCACACCAATCTTCTTTCTGGGTGGGTTAATAGGTACAAAAAAATCAATAGCCCATTGTTAGTATGAATCTTAATCGCAAGCGTACGAAAAAATTTCACTTTAGTTGTGCATAAAAAACAACCCTAACAGCAAGGATGGCTGCCAATATCTTCAGATCTACAATTAGGTGATCAAGATAAATGCTGCACAAATCTATATCTATGCATTAAAATACATTAAGTAGTAAATAAAAATGAGATTTACTCCATGCATCCAATAGACAAGACAAGAATATGTTGAATGAATTTTATATTAAGAGCACCTTGGAGGAAAACATAGAAGGATGTTACCAGTTCTCCTCAATGGGATGGGTTCTTGTAAGTCCTTAGCACTTCAGACCTAAAATTCCTCTCTCTTGATGGTGTAGAAAACCCATAAAAAAATGGGACTCAAAAGGAGCTCACAAGAAAAAAGATAAAAAAATATGACAATGATGGTGGATCAAAGTCAGACCAAAAGTATAGATCCAGAGTGATCTTTAGGCAACAAAAGGTGGTGAATGAATGGAAAAATCCTTCTATTTATAACAAAATATTGAGTTAGTCTAGATATTGGTGCATAATTAAAATATTATTAACCAAATCAAGATCCAACTTTTATGAAATATTTTATTATATTTTTTGGAGGGAAAAATAATTTGACTTGGGTCAAATCCCTTTATTTGTAAATAATTAAATTAATAAATGATTTATTTATTATTTTAAGGATGTGGTTGAGTAATAATTAAATAAATAATGATTTATTTAACTATTTATGAGTGATTTAGTCAAATTTAACAAGGAATATTATTTAAATAATGTTTAAATAATTATTCCTAGAAAATAATAAGATAAATAATAATTTATCTAATTAATTTTCTTATTTTGGGCTAAATATGAAAAGGAATAATAATTAAACTGTTGTTTAACTAATTATTCCTTGAGGAAAATCAAACAAGTGTGGATTTATTTAATATTTCCTCATGGGGTTTTCTGTTTAGACCATAAACAACTTAATAAAGGTGTTTTACTAAGTTATTTTTCATAGTGAAAGAAATTTTACTTAAGGTAAAATTGGTCTTACATGGTGTACTTAGGTCCATCTAATAGTAACAGGTTAGATGACCAAAAAATGGTGTAACACCCATTTTTCAAAAGCATGCGATGTTACTAGTGGAACTAATGGCATCTTATCACTTCTAGAGGGCTTCCCTGTTCTTTGACATACATCACATGCTATACAATACTCCTTTGTATCCTTATTTAGTGTGTGCCACCACAATCTTGCTCTTGAGATCTTCTGCGTTGTATCCTTTCCTACATAATGTCCACCGGCTGCACCTCCATGAGGTTATACTAGAATCATTGATATTTCATGTTCGAGAACATATCTGTGCAGTATCTCATCTGGTCCCATCTTGTATAATTTTCATGCTATCAATGAAAATTCAGCTTCCTTAACCACCAATTATTTCTTCTACTATGTAGTATATTCCGAAGGAGCCATCCTTGTGGTCAAAAAGTGAATAATGTCTAAAAAGTGGTCATCTTCTACTCTAATTGCAAATAACTGCACATCAGGGATATTATCTTCTATGTTATTTGGTTCTTCTCAAGTTTCCAATCTTGACATATGGTTAGGTCCTACATTCAACCTTCCTAGTTTAAAAATGAATTCAAAGTCATATTCCCAAAATAACAATAACCATATGCAAATATTCCCTCCTAGGACAGGCTTATTCACCAAGTACTTCAATGCAGAATGATCTATAAACATCTTAAAATGTGGTCCCATCAAATAATGTTTGAATTTATATAGAGCATACACCATAGCTAGACCTTCCCTTTCTGTGGTAGTGTAATTCTTATCAGTTGTAGACAACTTCCTACTTGCAAAATATATAGGACAGTCAATTTCTCCTTCACTAGGCTGTGCCAATACCACTCCTAAATCTATGGAAGAAGCATCAACATGGGCATGGAATTACTTATTCCAGTCAGGGAATAATAAAATAGGTGTAATTACCATCTTCTCTGTTAGTATGCCGGGGCTCTTATGGAATTCTTCATCCCACTGAAAATTCACATATTTCTTCAGCAATTTCTCCATTGGCGCAGTGATCTATGCATACCTCTTAATGAATTTTTTGTAGTATCTTGTATGTCTCAATGTAATGCATAGTTGTCTTACTGTCTTAGATGATCTAAGTTCACAATGACAACAATATTTGTAGGGTCCACCATGATTCCTTGCTTACAAACAACATGTCCCAACAATATACCAAAGGGCACAAAGAATATGCACTTCTTCATATTCAAAGAGATCTGATGTTGTCTACAAGTGTCAAGCATAAGCCTCAAGCTCCCAACATGTTTTCTCAACAGTCAAAATATTGTCTAGTCATCAAAGTATACCTCCAAAAACTTGTGAATGTACTCCTTAAAAGCCACAACCACCACTCAGGAAAATATATCAGGGGAATTCTTCAACCCAAAAAGAATCATTGTATACCGATATGAGCCCCATTCTGTAGCAAAGGTGGTCTTGTGTCGATCTTCAAGTGAAATTTTGATCTAATGATATCCTGAAAATCCATCTGTACATGAATAAGCTTCTTGACCTCCTACATTATCCAATACTTCATCTATGAAAGGGGTGGGAAAAGGATCGTGTATGAATGCATCGTTCAAATTCCTTAAGTATACATATACCCTGATCTCTCCTTTTTTCTTCTTTTCCTACACCACCATAGGACTCACCCATTATGACTCTTCAATAGGTTCAATAATCCATGCTTCTATCATCTTATCAAACTCTATCTTCATTTTCTCCTTGTACTTTGGGTTCAACCTATAAGGTCTCTTCTTGACTAGCTTCACATCAGGTTTCAGGGGAATCTTCATGACTCCCAAATCTCCTAATATTCCCTTCATATCTAAAAATTTAGTGGGAAACAGTTCTTGATATTCATGCAGTAGTTTTTGATATTCTCCTCATCCTAATAATCTCCTACTCTTGCAAACTTGCACTCGTCCTCTGATCCAATGTTCACTTTCTTGGTCTTTAATGGCTGTGTGATATATGGCATCTCTATCTTTGGTCCATGTACTTCACGGTGCCCTTATGATTATACTATGTCAATGTTTCGAGGGTCTTCTTCTTCTTCTGCAGTAATATTATATCATTATAGTGCATATTCTATATGCACATCCCAATTATTTTTCTTCCATGTTAGTGTGGTTGTACCTTCAAAGATATTCTCCTTTACTATCTGAAGGGCTGAATCTATGCCTGTAAATTCATCCTCAAAGATGAATGTTAGTATAAATCCATCAACCAAGTCTGCCCAATTCAGAGTACCATGTTGCAACTCTGTTTCTAGGTACCAATTCATAGGAATTGTCTCCAATGTATGAATAAATCCATGTACCCATTCCTGTTGTGGAAGTTCCTTCCATATTTTAGTGCATTGTTGGATATGATTTATGGGGTCAGTTTCACCATCATATTTCTCCTTTATTTATGTTTCCATTTGTCCAAACCTGATCCACATTATGCTTCGACATATTTGTCAATCTCCTATATTCTTCTGATGTGTTCCCAAATATCTAGCAGGGGTAGATCTTAGGGTTGTATCCAAGTATAAAAAACTTTGATCTTCCGATACCCACTCTTCATAATCATTAAGAAAATTTTCTACATTACCCAAACCATCATAATAAGGAAGCTTACATACCTTAGATGTCATGCATCGAACTACTTTTGTTATTCTTGCACAACACTTTGTGGATATTTCATGCAATCTATTTTTTAAATTCATGAGTTCTCCTTATGAATCTGATGTGCAGGTAATATCATGATCCCAACTCAACTTTCCATCTACAATAGGGTTAATATAATATTCTTCCTTGACTATCAATTGATAGACGTTATCAATGTATGTTGTGTTGTTTTCTTCTCTCGTTGGCTCTATATATCTTACTCCTTCTTATGGATCTAAAGGAACAATCACCCTCATATTACTTCCTTCAAATATCATTTTCCTCTTATTTAGGTTGATGATGGCCAGATTTTCAATTTCCCAAACAATTCCAAGTAAAGCAAGATAAGGATTAGTGTCATCAACAATCTCTATTACTTCAAAATCAGAAATAGTGTGAACTCCTTCAATATCTAATATGACATTTTATAGTGTACCCATAGGAAATATATTTTGCTAATTTTCCAGTCTTCACTGAATATTTGACCATTGTATCTTCAAATTACCCATTATTTCCCATGTCTGTCTTTTCAAGGCATTAGCATCAGATCCTAAATCCAAAATAAACTGATCCAATTCATATTTTCCTATAGGTGCACTAAGTCTCATCTCTTTCTAGTTCTCTTCTATGGATGTGCATTATTAACTACGTGCACCTCACTTCACGGTGTCTCATTTGATGCACAAGAATTTATAAATTCCTAAATCCCTTCTACAACCTTTTGATCTCTTAACAACTTCATTCAAGTCTGCAGAAAATATCTCAAATTACTTACTTGGTTTGCTGAATTCTGTTTCAAATCTTGATCCCGTGTCTTTGCTTGGTTTTGTTTTGGAACTAATGAAATGATGTAGTTACTAGGCCTTGGCTGCATAGTAGAAGTTGAAGCTCTCGCATGCATCAAAAATCACTTTTCTTCCATAAACACTTTCTTTTATTTTTGAACACAAAAAACAGGAACTTTCTCTGGATTCTTTCTAACCCATCCACCCATATCTTCAAATTCCTTCTTTCCATATTCTTTATCACTTTCAGTCGCAACTCCACTTCTAGCGACAATATTAACACAAGTTTCATTAGTCCTTATTTCAACCGTCATCATCTGTGTGGGATTTATGTTCCCTTTCTCTTGCATATTCACCATAAGTACAAGACACTCTTCAATTACATGGTCAAAATATTTGTATTACTTGCATGTCGTAGTACGATTTTGGAAATCTCTTGTAAAATGACCTACCTAACAGCAGCTATAGAATTTAATATTCCTAATTATCCCAAGCTAATAAGAATATACTATTTTGTTTCCATTTTCTTGTTGCAAGAATAAATTGTAAAGGAGGATAAATTTAAACTCCTAAAACAGCAAAATAAATCAATGCCCATATGAACAAGGCTAAATCTGGGCTGCCTTAGTAAACCCCTTATGTGTGAAATGGATTAAGTCATTTAACTGGGTCAGCTGGACCAAATCAACAGTGCTATCTAGATACATTGTAATATTCCCATTTAGGCCAAGCCCATGGGAATATCTTATTTTTCCTTATTTTATCTTGCATTTCATGTTTATGAATAAAATATGAAGGAGGACATGTAAAACTCCTACAAAACATGAATAAATCAATGCCCATGTAAACAAAGACATATCTGGGCCATGTAAATAATATCTTTCAGGTGTGAATGAGCTTAAATCACAAGACTGGGTCAACCTTGACCAAATCAACAGCGCAGTCTAGGTTCAATGAACCTCATGGAGACACAGCGTAGTTCTAGATGGAGGCTCCACATGTGAAAGGAGTTAACTCATTGAGGTGGTTTAGGGTTTCGTAAGGCATTCATCCTACAAAAAAAAGAGGAGGACAACAAGAGAAGATTGTTGATGTTATTATTTTTTGAAGGCATTGTCTGCTTAGACATCCTTTGCTGGGATTTCCTGTTTAGGAACTCCCACCTCCTTCCTTGAGCAGCTCTTGGAGGAGCCTTATTTTTATTTTCCACTATCAGGTTAAATACCAAGCTTCTACTTCCAACTGCAATGCACATCTAGTGAGGGTTTTCTTGCTTTTGTAAGCTGTGGCAAGTGGAGAACTAGATCTGTCTAGATCTAGCTTGTATAGGAACCTCTTCTTAGTGAGTGTGTATTTTAACCTCCTGGAAGAGTGTATCCATTGTTGAGCTTCAGTTTTTCATCTTGGCATTAGGCCAACTAAGTTAATCAAGCTGCAGCATAGTCTCCCTTGAGGTACTGCGTTATTTTCATGGAGATCAGATCTCTTTAGATCTAATTCATTTCAGTGCTCTTTGTCAGTGGAGGAGGCCTCTACTCTATTGGAGGAAGTGTATTGGAGTGCATGAGTCTTAATTTATGATCTTGGCATGAGGAAATCAGCTATCTAACTCCTACATTGCAGTTTCTACTCTAGACCTGTGTTATTCCTGTAGGAGGTGTTGCAGGGGGTTTGGGTGCATCAATTGGAGAGCTGGTTTTGGAGTGATGAGGATCCACTCTTCATTCTGAGATCTTGTGGGGGATATATATACTTGTAATTTCTAGATATGTTCTGCATAATCTGAATGCTTCAGTAATCCTAAATATTTCTACAGATCTGCTTTCTTATATCTCAGATCTACTGCTCATGCTTGGTGCAAACCCCAAAATTCCAAGGGGATCTGAAAGAGGAGATTTTCTAGTGCATGGATTTGATATAGATCTGACATTTCATGCACAGATCTGCTCTAGATCTGATATGTAACATACAACAGTCCAACTCAATAAAAATAACGTTGTCAAGGCAACATTTTGTCAAACATATGGTTGCAGCCCTCTCTTGAGGAGATTTCTTCTGTCCATGCCTTTTCAGCTATATACTTGTGGATTGAATTTTAAGACTTATTTGCTACTTTAAATACTGTTTAAACATATTTTATGAGCCTGTTATCACTTCTCTGCAAAAAATACACTATTTTATTGGCAGAATTCTTTGTTATTGCTGTAGTCTCTCTTTGAGGCATTCCTGAAGACAACTAGGTATGGGAGACATATTTAACCCACCTAGGAGGATTTCTTTCTGATGCCCACTTGGATTTAGGACTTAGATACTTAGATATAAGGGATCCAAGTGCTAAATTTCATTACTGTAGCAATCATTACTAGAAAATGTGTTTTCCAGTCATGCCTTGCTGACAGTTCCCAATTTGGGATATTACAGTGGTATCGAAGCTGCCATCTTGGCTCGGCCTGTGGATTTCAGATCCAATCAGAGAAATATTTTTAGCACAGCCTGTAAATTTTTGGAGCCAATATGTCTTCAGAGGGAGGAGAACTTCTCAATGACAGAGAAAAGAGGTATCATGGGAGAAGACAGAAGAAAAATGGTTACACCATTGCAAGAGTAAAAGGAGTGGAGTTCTCTAACATTCTTTCTCAATATTTGCATGAGTTAGAGGGAGAAATCAGGGGAGTAAGGAATGGAAGATCAATAGAACTCTTGATGAGGTTTGCACAAGAGGATAGGCCCACTACTTCATATGATGTGTGTGAGCATTCAGCTACACAATATGGTACACAACATGGTAGCACACCTGCTTTATTGTCAAAGGAAGGAGGAAGAGGAGAAACACCAGAGGAGAGATCTCTTGGTGAATTTCTCCAAGACTATGAATCTCAATCAGAGGGATTCAAAGAACATATCAGTTTCCCATAGTTTTGTCAACTCAAATAGGAAAGGTCCTACAGCTACAGTGGGAAGAAAGGGTGCATGCAACACACTTTGGGTAGATTCTCTCTACCTACATTTGATGGATCACCTAAAGACTTAGCCAAGTCTTGGGTAAATAAGATTGGAACATACTTTCAGCTGCATCAAGTATCAGAAGAAGAAGCCTTGAGAGTAGCAATGTTGCATCTTCAAGGGAGGGCTTATGCTTCATGGTTGTTTGAGTCTTCTTCATTGAAAGGGAGGAACATATCTTCTTATGCAAGATTCACTAGGAGACTAGTGGAAAGATTTGATGAGAGACATTTTGAGACTTCTTGGGGGGGGTGGGGGGGGTAGATCAAGCCCAAGAAATCTAAATCTTTGCATGAGTTGGAAGATTCCATTGAGCCAACTCCAGTCCTAAACATTGTTGATGGGGTTGAAAAATTGTTGCACCTTGTCCTAGAGGCAAAGGCCCCAATTCAGAAAGATCTCTTTTCCTAAAGAGAAAATTTGAGGACTCCTTCCTCACTAAGAAGTCAAGGCAAAGGATTTCTTGATGATGATGCATTCTCCACTAATGGGGAGAAGGGAGAGAAAGAGAAAAGAATATCTTCCAGCATTGTTGTCTGCTCAACTTAGTGTTCCTAAATTGATGTCATAAATTGTCAACCAAGGCTAGTAAACTGTTGAAGTGAAGTGCACTATATGTGCCTAGGTATCTGCTTCCTACTTCATTGTGTTTAGTGTTTTTATAGTGTTTTAGGTTTTTTGTTTTTATGCTAAGAGGAAAAGAACTAAGTTATTGGAAAAGAGGAGTTGTTGATCACACTAAAACGGAGCAAAATCTATTCTAAACTATGTATGGCACCTAAGAACAGAAAATGCTAGTTCATAGATTGCAAAACTTGACAAGAAAAATAACTCATAACATGAACTCAGTCCAATTCATTTCACTAGAAGTATGTTGGAACAACTTGAGAAAAGGATAAGTTTAATGCAATGAGGTTCTTCTAAGTAAACAACAACTTACAATTATCACAGAGAAAATCTCATCCATAGTTAGAAATTTGTTGGAACACATTTGGAAAAGATTATCTGCAACATAGTAAGGAACCCTACTCTAAATTAACTTATGACACTAAAATTAATCCATTCTGCAACTCAAAATGTCACTATTAAGCCTCATTCAAGGGTTAGGAATCTTTTGGAATAGTTTTGGAAAAAGGAAAGTTTGTAAAATTATGAGAAATTGCAGAACAGTCAAGACTTCAAAATGACATTACCAATTCTTGTTCCTATGACAATGATGTATTAGCAGAGATTAAGAACAATAGAATTTTGTAAATAATGAAGGCCTTTAAGTCTAATTTAACAGAACTAGAATACAACTAGCTAATAAAACTTAAAATACATTAAACAGAACCGAACTAATATGCAATTAACCTCTGAAATACTACAGCTGAACTAAAATGAAATTAATATATGAAATACTACAGCTCTATCTTATTCAGTGTTAGTGATATTTTGGAACAATTCATAAGAACAAGACTTGCTATAATATTCGATGTAAGTGAGCATAAAACATAAAGTTCAGAAAACTACCTAAATTAGGAACGAAACAGAGCTAAAATTACTTATCTAAAAAATATGCACAGAGCCTCTCGGGCAGTAGGGGCCCTCTACCACCAGATTAGCACATGAATCTCTTCAAGATTGCTTTAGATCATGTATTAAAGTTGTTCTTCTTTCATTAAAGGAAAATGCTTCAAAAACAGAGTATTACAGTCTTGGACAACTTAACAATAAAACATTAACTGACTAACTGTCTCTCGGTTTCCCAAGTTGTTCTTATAAGAGAAATACATAACTGACCTGGAGAAGAAATAGGGATAAGTGTCTTTTTCAATTAAAATCAAATTAGAACTCTTTTGGAGGCCTCGTACTTTGCTGAAGACATCTGTAGAGTCCTTGTCCTGGTAGGAATCTACTTCTTAGTTTGGGTTTCCTCCACGTGCATAACCACTTGCAGATTTTTGCTCAGACTTCATAGAGGGAAAGGAATGATGTAGGTGAGTTCTGGAATTCAACCATATTCATTTTTCCTTTAAGTGACACCTGTAACCTGTGTGAACATGAAGATATCTGCGGAATAGGTGACTAGCTACAGAATGGCTGCATTCTGTAGCTAAGTCTAGTAAAAAATTACTACAACAAAAAAACCACAAAAGTATAGTAAGTCAGTCATTGTATGCATTCTTAAAGTGACTTTAATCAATCCTATTGATATTCTAAGCCTATAACTGATAAATGATAAATGAAATGAAGTGAAATTTGGTGAAATAAAAGGACATCTTTAGGGCTCAACATACCCTCACTGCAAAACTTTTGCATGTCCTCATGCAATCAATCCATGTATTCTGAAACTTCTGCTAGGAAATTTAGTCTTCTTTTTCTACTTTGCTTGGTGTTCAATGGCATCCTAGGTTTCCTTATGACCAACTTGAATCTCAAATTTATAAGTGCCCTGCTCAACTTTTTGTTTTTCTTCTTCAGCTTTTCACTAGCCTTGTACAATTTTTCCATTTGCAGAGAGAGAGTTGTGTTCATGTTACTCTTCAGTTTGACTTGTTCCCTTAAAATTTCATTTTCATTCTTTATATGCCTATTGGGTACTTCTAATTCATATTTGTCTCTTCTTTGTACTTCAATTGAAGATCCTGGTGGACTAGGAGTTCTTCCTCTGCTTTCTGAGGCTCTCTTTTCTAATGACTCAACATAATTATAGATTTGTTGTTGTGCTGGGTCTATCTCCGGAGTTCCTTCATCAAGATCCTCTTCGTACTGGTACTCAGGAGATCTATCAGTTGGTGTCTCTTCATCTTCAATGTCTATGATGCCTGTTTGCTTAACTGTTGTCTTCTTCAATATGCCTCTAAGCCTATGGCTTCGTCTTAGTTTAGATGGTCCCTCACCTCTCTCCTTAGCATACTTTCTTATTATCTTTTCCTTTTTAAGTTGTTTCTTAATTTCAGCCAATTTCTCAGAGATAATCTCCTCATTGTCCTCTTGTATGGACTTACCAGTTTTAAGTTCAACAGATTTGGAAATTTTCCCTCTCCTGCTTCTTCTTGCAAGTTTGCCTTCAGATGGAGATTCCTTGGGTTCTTCAAAGTGATTCCTAAAGAGGAACTCATCCCAATTGTCTCCCACCTTTCTCAAATGATGCTCAATTAGGATTTTAACTAGGCCATGGTGATACAAGGTGGTTTCCAAGAATTGAACCCTCTTTTGGACATTAGAAGCCATTCTCTTTAGGCTATGAATTAAGAAAAAGGGTAAATTGATTTCTTCATCTAGGAAATGCATCATAAGCCGAATGTGATAAACATATAGGGTACCAAACCTTCCCTCACAAGTTATAAAATTTTGCAAAATGAGCAACATATTTCGCCATTTATTCTTCAGTGCTGAGCTAGGAATGCCCTTCTTGAAAACTGAAATATCCATACCTCGTGTTTTGAGCATCTGTCTCCATGCCTCATTGTGAAATTCCTTGTTTTTGAACCATCGTTCACCTTGCCCTGGTAATTCTACTACTTCTGCAATGAAGGATTCTATAATAGTGAACTTGACATCTCCTATTTCAACTTCTGATCCATTGAAGGACCGTGCAAATGTCTTGGTTACCTCATTATGAAAACCATTGAACTTTTCCAAAAATTGTAACCACCCAACCTGCTGTAGCATCTCTCTAATCTGTGGGTAACCCTCTAAGTATTTGGTTCCAACTGGTTCGGACCTTACAATGAGACCCATGGTTTCTTTTCTCAACCTTCAATTTACTGCTTCGTTACTGCTCTTCTATTCACGGTAAAAATGGTTGTAGAGAGTTGTTTTCACCCCAAAGATGACTTCTTTGTTTATGCAGCAGGAATTGGCTACGGAAAGATGACATGAAGTGGTTATGGGATGAGTGAAATATGGTGGGGGTGATTCACACGAATTAATGAGTTTGAGAGTTGTCATGGAGGAAAAGACCGCGGAAAAATCTCGTGTGAATTTCAAAATCATCACTGAATACTTCGGGTTAGTGACGTGACCTAATAGGTCACTTCAGTACTAATCGTTAATTATTAATAAATGATGATTTGGTATGGCAGAATGGAAGGGATTTTTTCCAAGGATTTTATGATAAGCTCAATCAATATGAATAATTAAAATGACTTTATGAAACACACATATAACTTAACCATACTATAACTTTCATAATCTGTTATCATAATAATTTCACAACTTTACCTTAGCCTTTTCTTTGATTTTTATGGTTTTAATATGATTTGTCTTCCTTTGAAAATAATTGATCCTTCAGTCTTCATAATCCCTTTGATTTTGCTTGTTGACATAGGTGCGCAGGGTCAATTTGCTGCTGAACAAGTGGTTGCTGGATAGTTGCCTGCAGGGTATCTGGCTGGCTGCAGAATATCTGGCTGCACAATATACCTGTAGAAGCTTTGAAACATGAAATGAAATGATTTGAAAGATGGATGAAATATAGTATGAAATGAAATAAACTGGATCATGAAATATGGTGGAATGGAGCATGAGTGAAGTGAAATATAATGGAATGAAATGGATCATAGGTGTAAAGTGAAATGAACTATGAAAAGTGGCCTACAACTTATGATTTGTAATACTCAATTGCAGGAAGAGATCAAATTTAAAAGTCTGAAATGAAAATGAAGTGGACCATGGAATGGAGTGAATGAAGTATGGATGAATGGAGTGAATGAAATATGAATGAAGTGAAACATGATGGAGTGAAATGGATCATAAGTGGAATATGATATATAAAATGGGTCTGCACTTATGATTTTGTGATAGCTGCTTGCAGGAAAAGAACAAATTTGAAAAGCTAAAGTGTCAGAAGGATTCTAATTTTCACTTTATCTTTTCTGTATAAGCATGCTAATCAGTGATTAGTTTTCATGTTTATACTTTTTTTTTCATGCATTTGAATTCAGAAAATTCAATTAATTTGATGAAGAAGAAGAATTCTTCTTCATTAACTTCACATCACAGTTTTCCTGGAATCTCTTAACAAATTCTTCTCTTGAAAGTGGCTTATGTTACAACTTCAATCTATGACCATTTACAAGAAAAGTGACCTTCTCTTCATCTATTGTCCTGATTTTTATTGCTCCATTGTCAAAAATTTTCATAACTTCATATGGCCCAAGCCAATGTGTTTGGAATTTACCTTGAAAATATTTGAACTTTGAATCAAACAAGAGGGCCCAGTCACCTTCTTTGAATTTATTTTCCTTGATGTACTTATCATGCCATCTAGTCCTTTGTTGCTGGACTATACTTGTTTTCTGGACTGCATCTTGTCTGATCTCATCCAATTCATTAATCTGCTCCAATCTGTGCTTTTGTGCCTCTGTTAGATCAAGTCCTAGCTGAACTTCCATTTTGAAAGTTTGAATCTGAAACTCTATGGGAAACAAAACTTGCTTTCCATAAACAAGTTCATAAGGAGTATGGCCTGTTGTGCTTCTCCATGTAGTTCTATAGGCCCACAAGGCTTCAGGAAGCCTATCTACCCAATATCTTCTATGTAAATGGACAGTCTTCGTTAGGATCCCTTCAATGACCTTATTAGTAGATTCCACTTGACCATTTGCTTGTGGATGATAGGGAGTAGATTTTCTGTGTCTGATTTTGTACCTCTCCATCATTTGTTCCACTAGCCTTGATGTGAATTGAGCTCCTTGATCTGTAACAATTTCTCTTGGGACACCAAAACGAGTAAAAATATCCTAAAAAAGAAAATTAACTACAGATAATTTAGTAGCAGAAAGTAATGTCTTGGACTCTACCCATTTGGTAACATAATTAGTGCAAAATAATATATATTTCTTTTGTCTTGATGGAGGACTAATGGGTCCTACAAAATCTAAAGCCCATTTTTCAAAAGGTTCAATATGTACCTGAGGCTGCAATGGCATCTCACCTGAAGGAGAAGGTTTCCCTACCCTTTGGAAACTGTCACACCTTTTGACATACTCTTTAGCATATTTAAAAAGGGATGGCCAATAGTATCCTAAATGAAGGACCTTATAAGCTGTCCTTTAATCAGCAAAGTTTCCGCCACAAGGTTCATCATGACATGCCTTGAGAATCTCAGGCATCTTATCTTCTTGAACACATCTTCTAATGATAAAGTCTGGACTTGTTTTGTATAACTCATTAGCAACCCATGAATATTTTTCACTGTCATAAATGATCTTTCTTTTGTCTCTTGCATTCATTATTGAAGGAAATTTCCCTGAAACTAAATAATTAGCAATGTCAGCAAACCAAGGAGTTTGAGTAGAAATTGCAAAAAGATATTCATCAGGGAATTGATCTTCAACTGGAGTGTTTTATTTGATGTTTTGGAGTCTAGATAGGAAATCAGCTACTGTGTTTTGTTTCCTAGGCCTATCTAGAATGGTAATGTTGAATTCCTGTAAAAGCAATAACCATCTTATGACTCTACCATTCGTGATTGATTTTTTCATTAGATATTTAATTGCAGAGTGATCGGTGTGAAAAAAAGTTTCATAGCCTGTTATATATTATCTGAATTTATTTATGGCATGAACAACAACTAAGAACTCTTTTTCAGTTACAATATAATTTAACTCTAAAGGAGTCAAATTTTTACTTGTATAGTAGATGGCATAAGGAATCAGGTCTTTTTGTCCCAATACTGCTCCTAAAGCTGTATCTGAGGCATCTGTTGAAATATGAAAAGGTAACTTCCAGTTAGGTCCCCTTAAAATAGGTGCTTCAGATATTTTTGTTTTCAGGGTCTCAAAGGCTAACTGGCAATTAGGATTCCACTTGAATTCACAGTCCTTGGTAAGTAATTTGAAAAGTGGAGATGCTATCTTGGTGAAGTTTTCTATAAACCTTCGATAATATCTTGTAAATCCTAGAAAACTCCTAACATCTTTTTGACAACTTGGAATAGATAAGTTAGAGATGACTTCAACTTTTGACTCATCAACTCTAATCCCATCCCCTGAAATGTGATGCCCCAAAACAATTCCTTTAGTAAACATCATAAAACACTTCTCATGACTTAGTGAAATATTTGCTTCTTTACATCTCTTTAAAACTTTTTCCAAGTTTACTAAGGCTTCTTCAAATGTGTTTCCATAGACTGTGAAATCATCCATATATACCTCTACACAATCATGTATTAGATCTGAAAATATTCCTAGTACTGCCCTTTGAAATGTTGTAGGTGCATTGCATAGTCCAAATGGAAATACTCGGTAAGCATAGGTACCCCAAGGACAGGTAAATGTGGTTTTGTATTGATCTTCAAGTGCTACTTGAATTTGGTTATAACCACTAAACCCATCTAGAAATGAAAAGTACTTTTTGCCAGCTAATGTATCTAACACCTGATCTATGAAAGGTAAGGGAAAATGATCTTTAAGAGTAGCTTTGTTTAATTCCCGGTATTCAATACATACCCTCCATTTACCATTTTTATTTGGCACAATTACCAAAGGAGAAACCCACTGACTATCTGAAATGGGATAGATAAAGTTGACATTTAACAATTTCTGCAATTCTTCTTTAACAATCTCCCTAAGGTTTGGATTCATCCGTCTTTGAGGTTGTCTAATTGGTTTACAATTTTCCTCTATGTAGATGTGATGAGTGCAAGTCTTAGGGCTTATCCCTTTCATATCAGTGTACTCCCATGCATATGCAGAAGAATGTCTCTGTAATATCTTGACTAGCTTTTTTTGTTGAGATTTCTCTAGGTTCTTGTTTATGTTTAAAGTTTTGCCTGGAAATATCTCAATTGTAGAGCTGCCAAATTTATCGATGGAGTAAAGAGACATCTGTCTTGATGATAAAAACTCAATGTTGGATTCTTCTTGAAATTTTTCATGTTTGTACTCTGAAGAGGATTCAAAATTTTCTAAGGTATTCAAGATCTGGTTGTCTTCACTAATTTCTGAAATTGTGAAGAGAGGTTGTATGTCTTCTTCATCCTCAATCCATTGAGTATCATCTAATTCTGTAATTGTCTTTGCTGGAGGATACAAGGTAAATTTCTTGGTTGAACTACCATCAGAGATGTACATATCACCGGATCTACAACTAATGAAAGCATCAACTGTAGCTAACCAAGGTATTCCTAATATAATAGGATGCCCTCCTAGATTATTCTTAGGAGTTAAGATCATAAAATCCACAGGATACTCCCAAGAATCTAGGGACACTGGAATGTCTTCTATTACCCCATCAGGTTTGATCACAGATCTGTCTACTAATTGTAATAATGTGGGTGTAAAAAGAAGATTAGGATGTTTCAGTTTATCCATGATTTGTCTACTCATGATATTGATTGCTACTCCTAAATCAATAAGTGTGTTTTGGATCTCAGTTTCATTGATGTGTATTCTAACAAATGGATTTCCTGGGTCTAGATACTTTGGAATGGCAATCTTACCCATCATGATATCTGCTATTTTTCCTGCCAGTTGAATTTTCTTTGTCTCTTTGATTCTTTTTCCTGTTTTTTTCATGCTCAACTCCTTTATTGTTTTTGCTAAAATTGGAATTTCCTTGATAGCTTGTAATAATGGGATCTTAATACAAAAATTTCTCAGCTCATCTAGGAAATCATAATTAAGCACCATAATTTTTTTTTCTACACCCCTATCAATTTGTAATCTTTCTGGAAAGGGAGGTGTAGAGGTGGATGTTGATGGCTGCTCTAATATAGGAGTTGAAATTATTGGTTTTTGTTTTGATTTTTCAATGTTTGGGTCTTGAAAAGATGTGTCTTCTTCAAGACTTTTATTTACCCGTAGAGAATCTTCCTCAGAGTTGTTTTGTTCTTGTATGATTATAGAAGGTTTCTTCTTTTCAAGTATTCTTCCAGACCTAAGTTGAACATCATTAAGGTCTAAAGAAGTGATCAAATAGGTTGGAAACTGTTGGCCTTCTATCATGTATGTATTCTGAGGATTTTTATTGTTAAGGTTTGATATAGGTTGGGCAGGAAACTGATTTGTTTTCTGAGGAAATGGTAATGGAAGTGGTGAATTTTGATGTTGTGGATTTTGAGGATTCTGTTGAGGATTTTGTTGAAGATTTTGTTGAGGAGAGAAATGTGGATATGGTGGATAGGATGGTGGATATTGATAGTACTGGGAGTATCTTCCATAGGGATTTTGTGCTCCTTGTGCCGAAGTTTGAGATTGATTTTGGAATTGGGGCCAAGGTTGCTGCCAAGAATTCCAATTTGGTAGGGGTTGATTATACAGCTGATCATGGAATCCTTGTGTTTGAGGTCCTTGCCAAGGCCTCCTAGAGACAAAATTGAGAGATTTTGTGGAATTTGTAGGGGTTTCTTCTTGAAAGACAGCTTTAAGACCAAGAAGTGAAGGACAACTCTTGGTCTCATGTTTTTCTGAAAAAATTACACAAGTCTCTACTACTTTTGCATCCAAAGGGAACTCTCTCAAGGCATGCTTCTTTCTACATTTGGGACAAAATACTGCTAAGGCATCAGATTCAGATTTTTGCTTGTTTTGTAACTTGAGGGTGTATATTTTCTCACTAATACTCCCTAAAATGTCAGATTTGAATTCATCAAGCATATGTCCTATTTCTGCCCTACTTACTGTCCCAGAAGCAGACTTACTTGCTCTTGCAAGAGCAGGGTCTCTTGGTCCTTTACAGTTTTAGATTTCCCTCTTGAAAGGCTGATACATAATTCAGTTATTTCAGGTAATGTGAGCTGAGATATATCCCCTTTTCCCATCATATTAAGGATATCTAGCCATTCATCCCTAATTGAGCTTTCAAGGTATCTTGGTCTAGGTTTTCCATTTTTGCTCTTTTGATGTTGTAGTTAAACCTTTCCAGCAAATCTTCCAGGTTTTCATCCTCTTTTTGTAACATTTTAAACACTTCCTCCTTATGGTTGAGTGGCATACAGTAATCCAAATACCTCTCTAGAAATGCATGTTTCATGTCTTCCCATGTCCTAATAGAACTGTTGATCAAACTCATAAACCATTTTAATGCTGCTCCTTTCAATGTTGAAGGGAATAGTTTAAGTTTTTGGGCATATTGTAAGTAATCATAGGTTCTACATAGGACTTCAAATTCAAATAGGAAGGTTTCGGGATCTTCACTTTTGATTCCATAAAATTTTTGAAGGACAGAGGGTGAAATTTTTTTCATAGTTGCATTGGTTTCTTCATCTACTAAAGGAAACCCAAAAGAGCTTCCCATTTCCCTTCTACCTCTTCCTCTGCCTCCTTCTTCACCTCTACCTCCTTCTCCTTCTGCACCTCTACCTCATTCTCCTCTACCTCTACCTCTACCCCCTCCAAATAGTGTATGTTCTCCATTAAAGACTCATCCTCCCCCTTCTTCTGCCATGGTTGATTCTTCTGTGGAAGTGGAAAAGTTTAGGTCTCTAGCAGGGGTCCTTGAATCTTCTTCTAAGACAGGTTCAGTGGATGAATTGGAAGGTTCTTCTGATGGAATGTGTGATCTTAAGTCCTCTGGAAGTCTATGATCAATGGAGTATGGGATGTGGGTTTGAGTTGGAGGTGTGCTGCCTCTTGGTCTTGGTGGCACAAGTGGTGTTCTAGGAATCAAGCTTCTGCTTCTTATGAATCTACCCCTTGAGTCTCTTTCTCTACGCATATCATTGTTTTTGGGAGGTAAGAAACAAGGCTACCTAGTTACACTTCCCCGGAAACGGCACCAAAATGTCTGCTCAACTTAATGTTCCTAAATTGATGTCATAAATTGTCAACTAGGGCTAGTAAACTGTTGAAGTGAAGTGCACTATATGTGCCTAAGTATCTGCTTCCTACTTCGTTGTGTTTAGTGTTTTTCTAGTGTTTTTGGTTTTTTGTTTTTATGCTAAGAGGAAAATAACTAAGTTATTGGCAAAGAGGAGTTGTTGGTCACACTAAAACAGAGAAAAATCTATTCTAAACTATGTATGGCACCTAAGAACAGAAAATGATAATTCACAGATTGCAAAACTTGACAAGAAAAATAACTCATAACATGAACTCAGTCCAATTCATTTCACTAGAATTATTTTGGAACAACTTGAGAAAAGGATAAGTTTAATGCAATGAGGTTCTTCTAAGTATACAACAACTTACAATTATCACAGAGAAAATCTCATCCATAGTTAGAAATTTGTTGGAACACATTTGGAAAAGATTATCTGCAACATAGTAAGGAACCCTACTCTAAATTAACTTATGACACTAAAATTAATCCATTCTACCACTCAAAATGTCACTATTAAGCCTCATTCAAGGGTTAGGAATCTTTTGGAATAGTTTTGGAAAAAGGAAAGTTCGTAAAATTATGAGAAATTGCAGAACAGTCAAGACTTCAAAATGACATTACCAATTCTTGTTCCTATGACAATGATGTATTAGCAGAGATTAAGAACAAGAGAAGTTTGTAAATAATGAAGGCCTTTAAGTCTAATTTAACAGAACTAGAATACAACTAGCTAATAAAACTTAAAATACATTAAACATAACTGAACTAATATGCAATTGACCTCCAAAATACTACAGCTGAACTAAAATGAAATTAATCTCTGAAATACTACAGCTCTATCTTATTCAGTGTTAGTGATATTTTGGAACAATTCATAAGAACAAGATTGGCTGTAATATTCGATGTAAGTGAGCATAAAACATAAAGTTCAGAAAACTACCTAAATTAGGAATGAAACAGAGCTAAAATTACTTATCTAAACAATATGCACAGAGCCTCTTGGGAAGTAGGGGCCCTCTACCACCAGATTAGCACACGAATCTCTTCAATATTTCTTCATATCATGTATTAAAGTTGTTCTTCTTTCATTAAAGGAAAACGCTTCAAAAACAGAGTATTACAGTCTTGGACAACTTAACAATAAAACATTAACTGACTAACTGTATCTCGGTTTCCCAAGTTGTTCTTATAAGAGAAATACATAACTGCCTTGGAGAAGAAATAGGGATAAGGGTCTTTTTCAATTAAAATCAAATTAGAACTCTTGTGGAGGCCTCGTACTTTGCTGAAGACATCTGTAGAGTCCTTGTCCTAGTAGGAATCTACTTCTTAGTTTGGGTTTCCTCCACGTGCATAACCACTTGCAGATTTTTTCTCAGACTTCGTAGAGAGAAAGGAATGATGTAGGTGAGTCTGGAATTCAACCATATGCATTTTTCCTTTAAGTGACACCTATAACCTATGTGAACATGAAGATAGCTGTGGAATAGGTGACTAGCTATAGAATGGCTGCATTCTGTAGCTAATTCTGGTCAAAAATTACTACAACAACAAGACCAAAAAAGTTTAGTAAGTCAGTTATTGTATGCATTCCTAAAGTGACTTTAATCAATCCTATTGATCTTTTAAGCCTATAACTGATAAAGGACAAAGGAAATGAAGTGGAATTTGGTGAAATAAAAGGACAGCTTTGGGGCTCGACAACTGTGCAAGCAGGAGGAGATTTATTTTCAAAAGGAGATGAGGCAATGGCTTCCCTTAAGGGGATTCTTGCACGTTTGCAAGGAATTCCAGAGAATCTTCCATATGGAGGACATGAGTAGTATCTGTCTTTGCAAGGAGGTAATGAGACAGAATAGAGGAGGGGTCACACAGCTGATCCACTATCTGAAAATGGGGCAAGGGCTCCAATCAGAGGCACTCTTACACCATTAAGAGGGGTCTCCAAGTTTCATGGTACTTCCACACAGAAATCAGAGATGGATTTGCGCAGTGGAAGTAGTCATGATATGTTCCCATATGTTGTTTACATGGGGATGGACCATGAGACATCATTATCCTATGGTGTACCATCTGGGAGGCCACCTGAATCATATTTGAGGGAAGATGTCTCATACATTGATGCTCCTTTCATAGTCCAAGGGAGGAAGGAGCACTAGTAGACCATGCTACAGTGCTGAGAGTGTGGGGGAAGTGCAGAGAGAGGAAAATCATTTTTCCTTTAACATCATTATCCATTCTCACCTCTCAAATTTTGTTGAGAAGGTATGTTGCAAGGAAATGAAATGACACCATCATGAAGCATGGAAGGCCAAATTTGAACCAGAATACAAACTTGTTTGAAGAACACTCTTCCCTACTGGAAGAGAGATGGTGGCCTCACATGCATGTTGTGGCAAAAATAGAGAGGCCTTGGATAGATGATAGCCTTCCATGGAAGACTAACTCCCAAGGGCTTCCTTCTTCTCTGAAGCATGTGCATGAGCAAGGAGGGCAGCAAGGAAGGAATAACAACCTTTCATCTCATACCTTTGGCATGGGAAATGGCAAGGAGGAGAAGAGTGGGAGGCATGGCCTTCCAACATACACCTTCAACATGAAGGATTTCAAGGAGAGGAGAAGCAACATGACAGCCACTTCAGCTGGCATATTATCAGCGTTGTCATTATGGGGAACACTAGATCCCTATTTGGAATTCCAACAGCTGGTGGAATATTCCAAGGACCCCCATGCATGCATGGATTCTGTGGAGTTGGAGCAGAAATATGGTTCTAAGGGGGAATTAAATCAGCCCTCTCTTCCTCCTCTTGAGAGAGAGAGTAGATCTATGCACCACTCCATTGAGGGGAGGAGAATTGTTGGTGGAGAGCGTGCTCTTAATACATGTAATTTATATTCTGATTATATGTATTCTCCCACCTTTTTTATGTAGGCCATGACTCCAAGGAGGGGAGTTTTATCTTGTCAGTCTCATGGCAAATTTTGGGCCACAACCATTGTTGTACTTAGCCACTCCCTTGATGGAAAAAGGGAGATCTTGTTTCATGATGGGTGCTTTCCTAAGGCACCAAACATATCTCACACATTCAGTTACAGTGAGATGGCATGGGCTGCAAGTAAGTGGTGGGAAAACCACTTACCACAACTTGATCTGATGTAGGCAGGAGATGCCCTGCGCTGGAACCATATATGGGATTATGATCCACCTCTTCATGTCCCAATTTCTGTATATGTATTTGTAGTTTTTCTTCCATACATGGATGATGTACTTGTATTATTTTTAGGATTGTATGGAGGGAGGATAGGAGGCATGTGTGTACCACATGGGATGGAGGCCCTCTTTGCATGCTTTTCTACATATTTTATGGAGAGTAGAGGTTCAGCCATGGTTTTTTTAATGGCATTCTTGACACCTTATGGGATGGATCATGAACATCTCATAATGATCTTGGAGAGACAACTAATGGGAGGATGTATTGGTGAACACCCCGCTCATTCAGAAAGCTTGATATTTGATGATGTCACCAATGGAGGAGAAGTCTTGCAGCACTCACATTATCAGTTGCCTGAGGACAAGCAACATTTTGGAGGGGAGGACTGTAATATTCCCATTTAGGCCAAGCCTATGGGAATATCTTATTTTGCCTTATTTTATCTTGCATTTCATGTCTATGAATAAAATATGAAGGAGGACATGTAAAACTCATAAAAACCATGAATAATCAATGCCCATGTAAACAGAGACATATATGGGCCATGTAAATAATATCTTGCAGGTGTGAATGAGCTTAAATCACAAGACTGGGTCAACCATGACCAAATCAACAGTGCAGTCTAGGTTCAATGAACCTAGTGGATACACAACGTAGTTCTATATGGAGGCTCCACATGTGAAAGGAGTTAACTCATTGAGGTGGTTTATGGCTTGGCAAGGCATACATCCTATAAAATAAGGAGGAGGACAACAAGAGAAGTTTGTTGATGTTATTATTTTTAGAAGGCATTGTCTGCTTAGACATCCTTTGCTGGGATTTCCTATTTAGGAACTCCCACCTCCTTCCTTGATCAGCTATTGGAGGAGCCTTGTTTTTCTTGTCCACTATCAGGTTGAAGACCAAGCTTCTACTTCCAACTGTAATGCAGATCCAGTGAGGGTTTGCTTGCTTTTTAAAGATGTAGCAAGTGGAGAACTAGATATGTCTAGATCTAGCTTGTATAGGAACCTCTTCTCAGTGAGTGTGTCTTTTAACCTCCTGGAAGAGTGTATCCATTGTTGAGCTTTAGTTTTTCATCTTGGCATTAGGCCAACTCAGTTAATCAAGCTACAGCATAGTCTCCCTTGAGGGACTAAGTTATTTTCATGGACATCAAATCTTTTCATATCTAAGTCATTTCAGTGCTCTTTGTCAGTGGAGCAGGCCTCTACTCTATTGGAGGAAGTGTATTGGAGTGCATGAGTCTTAATTTCTGATCTTGGCATGAGGCCATAAGCTGTCTAACCCCTACAACGTAGTTTCTGCTCTAGACTTGCGTTATTCCTGTAGGAGGGTGCATCAATTGGAGAGCTGGTTTTGGAGTGATGAGGATCCACTCTTCATTCTGAGATCTTGTGGAGGATATCTATACTTGTACTTTCCAGATCTGATCTGCATAATATGAATGCTTCAGTAATCCTGAATATTTCTACAGATCTGCTTTCTTAGATCTCAGATCTACTGCTCATGCTTGGTGCAAACCCCAAAATTCCAGTGGGATCTGAAAGAGGAGCTTTTCTAGTGCATGGATTTGATATAGATCTGAAATTTAATGCACAGATCTGCTCTAGATCTGATATGTAACATACAACAGTGCAATTCAATAAAAATAACGCTGTCAAGGCAACATTTTGTCAAACATATGGTTGCAGCCCTTTCTTGAGGAGATTTCTTCTGTCTATGCCTTGTATTTTTAGCTATGTGCTTGTGGATTCAATTGTAAGACTTATTTTCTGCTGTAAATATTGTTTAAACATATTTTATGAGCCTCTTATCACTGCTCTGCAGAAAATGCGGTATTTTATTGGTAGAATTCTTTTTTATTGCTGCAGTCTCTCTTTGAGGCATTCCTGAAGACAAATAGGTTTGGGAGACCTATTTAACCCACCTAGGAGGATTTCTTTCTGATGCCCACTTTGATTTAGGACTTAGATACTCAGATCTAAGGGATCCATGTGCTGGATTTCATTACTGTAGCAACCATTACTGGAAAATGCGTTTTCTATTCATGCCTTGCTGACAGTTCCAAATTTGGGATATTACATACATTGAACCACCTAGATGCACAACGTAGTTTTAGTTGTAGACTAATCATGTGAATGTTGCTAAATCATTGAGATGGTTTATGGTTTGAAAAGGATTCCATCTTATTTAAGGAGGAGGAGGACAACATGAGAGGGGTTATTGATGATATTATTTCTGAAGGATTTGTCTGCTTAGGCACTTATCATTCTCTAGCTGTTCAGCTGAGAATAGTGTTTCTTAGCACTAGGGTGTTCCTGATCGGAAATCCCACCTCTTCCTTTAGAGGCCTCTTGGAGGAGACTTGAATTTCTTGACCACTATCAAGCATTTGGCCAAGCTCTTCTTCCAAATACAACACAGATCCTATTGAGGGTTTGGTTGTCTTTGTAAGATGTAGCAATTGGAGGCTAGATATATTCAGATCTAAGCCATTCTAATGCCTCGTTTCAGTGGGAAAGTCTTATATCCCATTGGAAAGAGAGTATTGGATGAGGATAGCTCATTTTCAGATCTTGGCTTGAGGCCACATCATGCTCTAGATCCTACAATGTAGTACATCTTCCATAACTGCGTTGTTTGCAAGGAGAAAGTTGCAGGGTCTTTTGGCACTTCAAGGAGGAGAGATCTCTAGTGTTGGGAATCTGCCCTTCACTGTGGTGATCTGTGGATTACAGATCTAATCCATTTTCCATTCAGATCTGATATGAATAATGATGTATTTTATTCAAAAATTCTGAATCATTCTGCAGATCAACTGCATTAGATCTCATATCTACTCCATGTACTACATTTTCTGCTGAAAACCCCAAGGGGCTTTTGAAGAGGAGACTCTATAGTGTACATATATGATATAGATATATCATTTTGTACATAGATCTGCTGTAGATATGAAGTGTAACTTACATCTCTTTTCAGCTAATAAAATAACACTTTCAAGCTTGTACATTTATATCATATGGTTGCAGCCTCTTATTTTGGGCATTTCTTCATGTAAAGTTTCCTAGTTTCTGTTCTATGATGTGTGGGCTTCAATATAATATTGAAATGATGATGTAAATGGCATGATTGAGCCTACATATTGGCCTCTTTCATATATTTATTTGAACTGCATTATTCTCTGAGTATTCTTGTCACATAGTGTTGCAGTCCCTACTTTGGGAAATTTTCCAACTGTACTAGGTGTGGGAGATCTGTTTAACCCACCTAGAAAGATTTGTTTATGATCCCCTCTTGGATTTGGGTCTTAGTTTGTCATATCTAAGGGATCCAAGGGATGATTTCTAGAGTTGCAGCATACATTCCTAAAAAATGCATTTTCAGGCATGCCTTGCTAGCAGTCCCATTTTGGGATACTACAGTGGTATCAGAGCATCTATCATGGCACAGCTTGTGCTTTGCTTACTAAAGAGCCAATATGTATTTTCATGGAAAGAAAATACTGATGAATAAGTG
The DNA here is from genome assembly GCA_034641835.2 of Pinus albicaulis. Taxonomy (NCBI): domain Eukaryota; kingdom Viridiplantae; phylum Streptophyta; class Pinopsida; order Pinales; family Pinaceae; genus Pinus; species Pinus albicaulis. The sequence goes on from CM076579.1 coordinate 704,535,016, forward strand.
AGTTACACTGAAGACACGGAAGACAAGGGTCTAAACCCTTCATCTACAAGATTTAAAGGGAACGAGTTTTCAAAAACTCTGTTCCAAACTATTCATGAGCTGGAGAATGAAATCAGGGGAATGAGGAATGAAATACCAACAGATCTCTTGGAGAGGTTTGCACATGAAGGAAGCCCCACTAATTCATCTGATGTATGTGAGCATTCAACCACACAATCTGATTTACAACGTTGTAGCATGCCTACATTCCTTGCAAGAGGAGAAGAAGAAGGAGAGACACGAAAGGAGGAGACTCTTGGTGACTATCTCCGATAATATGAATCTCAGTATAAAAGATTCAAAGAGCATCTAAGCTTCCCAGTTTTTTGTCAACTAAAATAAGAAATAAGATCCAGTAGAACTATGAGGAGAAGAGGGTGCATGTAGCATACCTTGGGTAGAACTTTCTTTCCTACCTTTGATAGAAGCCATAAGAGTAGCAGTGCTGCACCTCCAAGGTAAAGCATATTCCTGGTGGTTGTTTGAGTCTTCTTCATTGAGAAATGTAAACATCTCTACTTCTACAAAGTTCACTAGGAGGTTAGTGAAAAGATTTGATTCTATGCCATCTGAAATTTCTTTGGGTAAGCAAACTAAGCCCAAGAGATCAGAACATTTGCATGAGATGGGAATATCCATGAAGATAACTCCATTTCAGAACATTGTTGAAGAGGTTGAAGATCTGTTACATTATTTGCCAAGGAAAAAGGACCTACTTCAGCAAGAACCTTCTTCTTAAGAAGAAGACATGAGTGTTTCCTTTTCAAGAAGAGATCAAGTGAAAGGATCTCTTATTGATGAGGCATACTCCATTGATGAGGAGGAGAAAGAAGAAGAATTGAAAGGTTCCTCCAGCGCTGTGACAGCAGGAGGAGATCTATTTTTATTGAGAGATGGAGCTGAAGCTATTGCTTCCACTAAGAGGGCTCTTATATCTTTTCAATAAGGCCCCAAGGATCTTATACATAAAGAGGATGAGCAACATGTGTCTATGATGATAGACAAAGAGACAAAACAATGGAGGGAATGTGTTCCAACACTGCCTCCAAATTTTGGAACACACACTATGATGGATCAGTCCTTTGTGATCAAGACTCTTGACACCAAGGAGATGATGGATGTTCATGAGTTAACTACATCCAAAGGGAGCAACTCAGACTGTGAGATCTTGCAGAAAGTGGGTGATGAAGAAGAATATGGGGGAGTTGGTCCAACTTCTCCTTATCATGATACTTCCACACAGAAATAAAAGATGGATTTTCACAGTGGATGCAGTCATATTATGTTCCCATATGTTGTTCACATGGGAATAAGCCATGATACATCATTATCTTGTGGTATACCACCTGGGAGACCACCTGATTTAGATTTAATGAAATATGTTTCATGCATTGATGCTCCTTTCTTAAATCCATGGAGGGAAGAAGCATTAGGAGACCATGCTTCAACGCTGAGAGTATGGGGAAAGTACAAGGAGAGGGAAAGAATTTTTCCCTTAACATCACTATCCATTCTCTCATCCCATACTGCACTGAGAAAATATGCTGCAAGGATGAAGGATGACACCATATGTTGTGAAACCATCTCCAAAAATAGAAGAAAAGAGATATCAACGCCTTATAAATAAGCCACTTCGAGGGGGCAACCTCCAATAAATTACATTAATGAACAATTCTTGGATGATACAAATGACAAAACCTCCTTTCTATATATAGGAGTCCATGGGGCCACAATGTAATCCTAGCCGACCTAACAATAATAATGTAAGGGAACAATAATAAAAATATGGGGGTTACAGGGGTACAAAAATAACCATAAGGGGGCCTACACTAACATAATAAGGGAATACACTATTAATATAAGGACTTAACATGCCCCTCTCCTTCAAACAAGTGTTATCCTCAATGCTTGATTATTTCTTGATGCTTCTGTATAAAATTCTCATCCTCCCATGTGGAATCTTCTACAGGAAAGTTCTTCCACTTGCTGAGATACTCTGAAATTGATCGTACTTGTCAAGTTCTTGTTTCTGTGACTACTTCAGAACTTCTTTCGATGTGATATTGATTTTCCCTCATTGCTTACATCTTCGCACCAAAGAATATCCTTTTGAGTATTGAGAAATCATGTTGGGATGTCACGTATCTTCCAATAATTTTATCCATATTAGCTATTATTTGATCCTTCAAAACATCCAACTTAGCCTCCATTTATGCTTTTAAACCATCTATGTCATCTTTGGTTTCTCTTCGTAACATCGAAATTTGTTGCACTTGGTATCATAATTTTGATATCTCATACTGCAATTCTTCCTCTTCATGTCTCATAGTATAGATTTTTGAGGGCTTAATGGGTATGGAATTATTTTTTGGAGGCATTAGAGAACCCAATACCGATAAAAATTCTAAAATATTCCCTTGGAATCACTTCAAACTTCTTTTTCAAACAAACGTTATGCAATTTTAAAAACCAAATACACACCTTTTTCTTGATCTTGAGGAGCTTGATATTGAAACTGAATTATCTCTGTGATTTTGGATCTTCCTAAAATTTTGCCTTGAAGTAGCCCTCTAAATATTCTTTTGAATGTCACAAGTCTGACCTAATTTGGATTTTTGAAGACAAGGATATGCCCAATCTCCTATGATGACCTAATTATGGACTAGTTCAATAGAGAAAACTTGTACGAATTTCCACGTGTCACTATTTCCTCTTTAGGCTATGAAATTGATATAGAAGAAGCGACAGTCCATGTACTTGTGGCCACTTTTTACAGAATCTCAATCTGAGGCTCTGAGAGAGAGTTATGGTGTTTTTCCCACGGTCACCTCTTTGAGATGAAATTCAGGAGCCTGAAAAAAATCCTAACTTCCACAGATCATATCTCTAAAATTTTTGTGAAACAAGATCTGAAATTTTTACAGGAGGTTATTTAGGATTTCTGCTTCACTCTCTAAAAATTTCAGCTTCTGAAACCTCGTAGAAAAATATTTATAGCAAAAATACCTCGATGACCTATTTAGGTTAAATTTAGGAGCCTACAAAAAGCCCTAACCTCCACAGATCATATCTCTGACAATATTGTGAACCAAGCTCTGAAATTTCTTGAAGATGTTCCTCAGGATTTCAGCTTCGCATGCTAAAAATCTTATCTTCTGAACCTTCGTATAAAAAAATTTATACTGAAAATTTCACGATGACCTATTTGGAACAACGAAACCCTAGAATCCAAAGCTCTAATACCAAATGTTGTGAAACCATCTCCAAAAATAGAAGAAAAGAGATATCGATGCCTTAGAAATAAGCCACTTCGAGGAGGCAACCTCCAATACATTACATGAACGAACAATTCTTGGATGATACAAATGACAAAACCTCCTTTCTATATATAGGAGTCCATGGAGCCACAATGTAATCCTAGTGGGGCTACAATGTAATCCTAGCCGACCTAACAATAATAATGTAAGGGCACAATAATAAAAATATGGGGGTTATAGGGGTATAAAAATAACCATAAGGGGGGCTACACTAACATAATAAGGGACTACACTATTAATATAGGGACTTAACGCCATCATGAAGCAAGGAAGGCAATTCTTGAATCAGAAGGCAAACTTGTTTGAAGGATCCTCTTCCATACATGATGAGGGATGGTGGTCACACATGCATACTTTGGAAAAACCAAGGAGGTTTTGGATAGATGATAGCCTTCCATGGGAGACTAAATTCCAAGAACTTCCATCTTCTTTTGAGCATGTGCATGAGCAAGGAGGGCAGCAAGGAAGGACTGGCAACCTTCCACCTTTTACCTTTTGCATGGGAGATGTCAAGGAGGAGGAAAATGGGAAGATTGGCTTTCCAACATACACCTTTGGCATGGGATATGTCAAGGAGAAGAACCACAACATGGCAGACACCTCAGAGGACACACTATCAGTTCTCTCATTGTTGGGCACATCAGATCCCTATTGGAAATCCCAATTGCTGGTGGAATATTCCAAGGATCTTCATACTTGCATGATTCTTGATTACTAGTTGCATGAAGAGAGCTATTCAATCCTTGATGGAGTCATCTATAATCATGGTAGGATCTTCTTTTCTAGAGCTTCCAAGCTCAAGGAGAAGTACTACAGAGGGCTTATGAAGAGTTCAATTTCAGCCACACCTATTCTATGAAGCTCAACAATATCATTTTCAGGAGCTATTATTGGGATGGATTTGAAAGAGAACTATATAAGCATTGTCAGAGATGCATGGACCTTGTGGATTTGGAGCAGCAACATGACTCTAAGGAAGATTTAAATGAACCATCTCTTTCTCCCCTTGAAGAAGAGAGTAGATCTATGCACCACTCCATTGATAGGAGGAGGATTGTTGGTGAAGAGCATGATCTTCGTACATATGTTGTATATTTTGATTTCATGCATTCTTACACCATGTTTTTGCAGGCCATGACTCCAAGGAGGAGTAATATATTTTGTAAGCTTCATGGCCAATATTGGGTCCCAAAAATTTCTGAATTGGGCCACTCCTTTGGAAGAACAAGGGATGTTTTTCATCATGATGGGTGCTTCCCAAAGGCACCAAATATATCTCACACCTTTAGCTATGGTGAGATGGTATGTGTAGCAAGTAAGTGGTGAGAAAAACACTTACCACATCTTTATTTTAAGCAGGCAGGGGATGATCTGCACTGGTTCCACATGTGGGACTATGATCCACCTCCATGTGCACAAAGTTCTAATTGTTTGCACATTTTTTTGATACCCTATATTGATGATGTACTTGTTCTTTTTATGGGGATGTCTAGAGGGAGGAGGGAAGGCATGCATGTGCCCTATGGGCTGACTACACTCCCTGTACTTTCAGTCTTATATTTCATGGAGGGCATTGGGAAAACCATGGTTGTTTCATGTGATATATTGTTTCCTTATGGGATGAGCTATTTGCCTCTCATGAGAACATTGTTGGAACAAGTCATGGATGGATGGTTTGGTGATCACTTAGCTTATGAGAGAAGCTTATCCTTTGTTTGTGACACCAATGGAGGAAGAGATGGGTTGCAGCACTCACCTTATCAGTTGCTTGAGGATAAGCAACATTTTGGAGGGGAGGACTGTAATATTCCTAATTAGCCCAAGCTAATAGGAATATACTATTTTGTTTCCATTTTCTTGTTGCAAGAATAAATTGTAAAGGAGGATCAATTTAAACTCCTAAAAAAACAAAATAAATCAATGCCCCTGTGAACAAGGCTAAATCTAGGCTACCTTAGTAAAACCCCTTATGTGTGAAATGGGTTAAGTCATTTGACTGGGTCAACTAGACCAAATCAACAGTGTTGTCTAGATACATTGAACCACCTAGATGCACAACACAGTTTTAGTTGGAGGCTAATCATGTGAATGCAGCTAAATCATTGAGATGGTTTAAGGTTTGGCAAGGATTCCATCTTATTTAAGGAGGAGGAGGACAACATGAGAGGGGTTGTTGATGATATTATTTCTGAAGGATTTTTCTTCTTAGACACTTCTCATTCTCTAGTTGTTTATCTGATAATAGTGTTGTTTAGCACTAGTGTGTTCCTGATCGGGAATCCCACCTCTTCCTTTAGAGGCCTCTTGGAGGAGACTTGCATTTCTTGACCACTATCAGGCATTTGGCCAAGCGTTTCTTCCAACTAAAATGCAGATCCTATTGAGGGTTTGGTTGTCTTTGTAAGTTGCAACAAGTGGAGGCTAGATCTATTCAGATCTAAGCCATTCTAGTGCCTCTTTTCAGTGGGAAAGTCTTCTACCCCATTAGCAAGAGAGTATTGGATAAGGAGAGCTCATTTTTAGACCTTGGCTTGAGGCCACATCATTCTATAGAGCCTACAACACCATCCATCTTCCAAAACTACATTATTTGCAAGGAAAAAGTTGCAGGGTCTTTTGGCACTTCAAGGAGGAGAGATCTCTAGTGTTGGGAATCTACCCTTCATTGTGGTGATCCGTGGATTACAGATATAATCCATGTTCCATTCAGATCTGATCTAAATATTGATTTATTTGCTTCAGAAATTTTAAATCATTCTGCAAATCAGCTGCATTAGATCTCATATCTACTCCATGTACTAATTTTCTGCTGAAAACCCCAAGGGGCTTTTGAAGAGGAGAATCTACAGTGTACATATCTGATATAGATCTATATTTTTGTACATATATCTTCTCTATATATTAAGTGTAACTTAGATCTCTTTTTAGCTAATAAAATAATGTTGTCAAGCTTGTACAGTCATATCATATGTTTGCAGCCTCTTATTTTGGGCATTTCTTCATGTAAAGTTTCCTAGTTTCTGTTATATGATGTATGTGCTTCAATATAATCTTGAAATGATGATGTAAATGACATGATTGAGCCTAGATATTGGCCTCTTGCATATATTTGGCTAGACTACGTTATTCTCTGAGCAGTCCTGTCACATAGTGTTGCAGTCCCTTCTTTGGGCAATTTTCCAGCTATACTAGGTGTGGGAGATCTGTTTAACCCACCTAGAAAGGTTTGTTTCTGATCTCCTCTTGGATTTGGGTCTTATTTTGTCATATATAATGGATCCAAGGGCTTATTTCCAGAGCTACAGCATACATTCCTGAAAAATTCATTTTTCAGGCATGCCTTGCTAGCAGTCCCATTTTGGGATATTACATAGAAAATGATTTGTCCTCATCCTCGACCAGCTCCAAATCCTTGACCTCTTCCTTGATAACCTCCTCAACCTTAATAATTGCATTGTCCATTTTCCTCATTTTCATTCTCTTCTTCTTGCATTCTATAAGTGTCAGCATTTCCCTTTATCATCATGTCATAACTTCGACAGTTATTCTCATTTCGTCCTACTAACTTACAAAAGTTGCAAAAAATATTTCTTGGGGTCTGCACATATTTATGCAATAAATATCACTATTTTGGGTGATGTTGGCCTCTAGTTTTGCATGTCTCAAACCATAGACTTGATCCTATATTCAATGGATTAGGTGCTCCACTAGCCAAATAATATTTGAAAACTAAGCGTTGTTCCTTAGAATGGCCCTCTGATTTTCATTTTGTACACCACACTTCTTCTGTAACTTCTTTACCCTTCTTGATATCCTATAATTGCAAGGTCAGGTTTTCCAGCTGACTCTGAATCTATTGCATAACTACATTAGTGTCTCCTATAGGCGAGGCTTCCAACTTCATCGCAATTTTCAAAGCTCTGGCTTGAGTTTCTATCTTATGTTGCGTTAGTAACAACTTGATATGTGGTAATAGCACATCTATAAACCATTATTTATGCTTCTATGGGGGTATGTTTAAGCTTACTTGATCTAATAGGACCTTGAACCTTCGATCAAGCTCCAAAAAAGATGCATTAACTTTCTTCTTGATCTCCTTTAACTCAGTAATGCACTGCAATTGAGACTTCGGCTTCTTGAACTCCTATACCAGTGCTTTCTTAATATCTACAAAGGTACCATTATGAGTGGTCGAATACTGCATATACCACATCAGTTCTCTATTTTGAAGCATCGTAAAGAGATGCTCCTTCTTTATATCTTCATCATTGATCTACTTTGTTGTCCATACAACTTCAGCTAGAAATAAAATTTGTTTTGGATCCACTAATCAAGTTCCTCTGAAAAAAAGTAGCTTAATATCATCAGCCATACTTATTTTTGGGTCTAAGGGGGATGGGGAGTGTTTAAGAGTCAAAGTCAAATATTCTCCATTAAATATAGGGCCATTGCTTAAAAAATATGCATCTTTCGGTAATTTATTAGGAAAACTAGGAATATTAACCTTAGGCTGAAGAAGGCAATTCCGAGGTAACCACAAACCACACTTAGCCAAGTATCTAGCTCTACTAGGCAAGGAGAGGGCTCTGTCCATAAGGATCACAACCAAGATGGATGAGTAAAGAAGATATTAGGCTAGGTATAGTAGCTCAGGGTTTTGATTTTGATTGTATAGGGTTTTGTTGGATTAGAAGGAGTAAAACAGTCAGGGTAAGGGAAATTAGGTCAAAATTTGTAGGGTGTTCTATGGGGCAAGGTAGGCATAGTGATTTAGCACTTTAGGATTTCAATGGTTGGGATGTCAAGACATGTGAGGAGCTAGAAAGAGCATGGTGCAACCATGTGTTCTTTCTAAACTGAAGAAATTTAATAGACTGTGAATGTCTCCCCAAAACAGATCATATGAGAATGGATTATGCTTATCTAACTTGCATACATTCACTTAGAAGTTAAGAAATGATGAATAAAATTAACAATACATTTCAACACATGAAAACAAAAGGATAAACTGAAATAAACACCATACCACAGGGATCCCATAAAAATAGCTTCAAATTTGATTAATATTCCTGCTGAAAACCGATACAAAGTATGTCTCTTCAAAATCCAAGCATCCAACTGAGTCCAACCCTTAAAAATGAGAAAGAAGAAGAAGATATAGAACTAAAAACAACTCCCGCTAGCCTCAAGGAGTTGAATCCATGAGATGAGGATCAATTTCCACCAAATGCTGAACAAGAATCTGAAGACTAGGAAGACCTAACAACTTGCCTCTAAAAGAGAGGAAACTGATTCATTTGACCTCTAGAGGACTCAAGCTAATGAATCTACCTATAGTAAACTAATCCGCATCATAATTATGTTCATATTTACCAATTGCATAAGTGAAAACCCCAAATAGTGAGGTAAAACTCAAAAGTCACATCACAAACAGAGAAAACTCCAAAACAAGTAGAATTTGTCCTATGCACAACGCTGAGGAAAAAATAACATTTCTTGGAGGTCACTTTTGACTGACTTCCCAGTGTCCAAATTGAGCTCATGATAGCTCATTGAAAGCTTGTCATGTCTAATTTATAAATATTCTTGTGGTTTCTGATGTGGAGCTATTTTGGCCCCTCAAAAGTGAAATCTCCCAAGATTGCCTCTATGCGTAGCGCCACCCTGAAAAAGAGGCAGAAACATGATTTTTGGGTGTTTTTGGCCCTTGTCCCTGACCAGTTTTGCTCCAAATGCTTAGAAAAAGTACAGGGGGTATGTCCTCATCATTATGAACACACTGATGTATTCCTTTTTTCCATTGGATGTCCCAAAAGAGTGCACAACGCCAAGGCTCTATGCGCAATGCCAGAGCTCTATGCGTAGTGCCAAGGCTCTATGCGTAGTTCCATTTTACCCCCAACTTGCATGTTGTTTTTGACTACCTTCCCTGTGTCAAAATTAGGCCGAGGATATCTTGCTGGAAATCCCTTTAAGTATACTTTCCAAATCTACATTTTTTTTCTGTTTAGAGTTCATTTTCCTTCTCAAAAGTTGATTTTCCCAAGACTGGTCAAAAAGTGCAGAATGAGGGTACAGAAATGCAGAGTGTTGTTGCGAGCAACTTTTGGAGGCCTTCCTCAACTCCAAATTGAGCTCATGATAGATCATTGGAAATCTCTCTATGTCAAGTTATCATTTGACTCATAAAGAAAGTAATTTTGACACTCCAACGAGTAGAAAATTTGATTTTCCCAAGGTCACTCCAGAAATGGAGCAAACCTCTTGTAGCACCTGTATTTTTGACATTTCTTAAAAGCCATGATACCTGTGTAAAAACTGAATGAGGTTTTTATTCCTTGGCTTATTATGGACAAAAAAATCTCTCACGTTTCTCAAATTCATCTCTTGTTAGTCGTAACCTTACTTGATCCAATAGGACCTTAAACCTTTGATCAAGTTCCCAAAAAGATGCATTAACTTTCTATTTGATCTCCTTTAACTCGGTAATGCACTGCGATTGAGACTTTGGTTTCTTAAACTCCTATACCAGTGCTTTCTTAATAAATTCAAAGGTACCATTATGAGTGGTCGAATACTTCATATACCATGTCAGTGCTCTATTTTTCAACATTGTAAAGAGATGCTCCTTCTTTATATCTTCGTCATTGATCGACTTTGTTGTCCATACAACTTCGGCTAGAAACCAAAAATGTTTTGGATCCTCTGATCCGGCTCCTCTAAAAATACGTAGCTTAATATCATTATACATACCTCTTTTTTGGGTCTAAGTGGGATGGGGAGTGTTTAAGAGTCAAAATCAGATATTCTCCGTTAAATATAGGGCCATTGCTAAAAAAATATGCATCTTTCGGTAATTCATTAGGAAAACTAGGAAGATTAGAACTCAGGCTGAAGAAGGTAATTCCAAGGTAACCACAAACCACACTTAGCCAAGTAGCTAGCCATACTAGGCAAGGAGAGGGCTCTCTCCGTAAGGATCATAGCCAAGATGGCTGAGTAAATAAGATATTAGGCTAGGTATAGTAGCTCAGGGTTTTGATTTTGATTTTATAGGGTTTTTCTAGATCATAAGGAGTAAATTAGTCAGGGAAAAGGAAATTAGGTCAAAATTTGTAGGGTGTTCTATGGGGCAAGGTAGGAATATTGATTTAGCACTTTAGGATTTTAATGGGTGGGATGATCAAGACAGGTGAGGAGCTAGAAAGAGCATGGTGCAGCCATGGGTTCTTTCTAAACTGAAGAAATTTAGCAAACTATGAATGTCTACCCAAAACAAAGCATATGAGAATGGATTCTGCTTATCTAAATTGCATACATTCACTTTGAATTTATGAAACATTGAATAAAATTAACAATACATTTCAACACATGAAAAAAAAAAGGAGAAACTGAGCTAAACACCATACCACAGGGATCCCATAAAAATAGCTGCAAATTTGATTAATATTCCTGCTCAGAACTGATACAAAGTATGTCTCTTCAAAAGCCAAGCATCCAACTGATTCCAACCCTTACAAATGAGAAAGAATAAGAAGATATAGACCTCAAAACAACTCCCCCTAGCCACAGGGAGTCGAATCCATGACATGAGGATCAGTTTCCACCAAATGCTAAGTAAGAATCTGAAGACTAGGAAGACCCAACAACTTGCCTCTATAAGAGAGGAAACTAATTCATTTGACCTCTAGAGGACTCAAGCTAATGAATCTACCTATAGTAAACAAATCCTCATCATAATTACATTCATCTTTACCAATTACATCTAGGAAAACCCAAAATAGTGAGGTAAAACTCAAAAATCACGTGACAAATAGAGAAAACTCCAAAACAGGTATAATTTGTCCTATGGGGAGCACCAAGGAGGAAAAAATAGCATTTCTTACAGGTCACATTTGACTGACTTCCCGGTGTCCAAATTGAGCTCATGATAGCTCATTGGAAAGGTTTTCCTATCTACTTTCCAGATATTCTTGTGGTTTCTAATGTGGAGCTTTTTTGGCCCCTCAAAAGTTAAATCTCCCAATAATTCCTCTATGCGCAGTGCCACCCTAAAAAAGAGGTAGAAACATGAATTTTTGGGTGTTTTTGGCCCTTTTTCCTGACCAGTTTTTCTCCAAATGATTAGAAAAAGTACAGGGGGTATGTTCTCATTGTTATGAATATACTGATGTCTTCCTTTTTACTATTGGATGTCCCAAAAGAGTGCTCAACGCAAAGGCTCTATGCGCAACGCCAGAGCTCTATGCGCAGCGCCAAGGCTCTATGCGCAGCGCCATTTTACCCCCAACTTGCAGGATATTTTTGGCTACCTTCCCAGTGTCCAAATTGGGCCTAGGATAGCTCATTGGAAATCCCTTCAAGTCTACTTTCAAAATATACATTTTTTTCTATTTGGAGTTGATTTTCCTGCTCAAAAGTTGATTTTCCCAAGACTGTTCAAAAAGTGCAGAGTGAGGGTGCAGAAATGTAGACTGTTGTTGCAGGAAACTTTTGGAAGCCTTCCTCAACTCCCAATTGAGCTCATGATAGCTCATTGGAAATATATCTCTGTCTAGTTATAATTTGACTCATCAAGAAAGTAATTTGGACACTCCAACTAGGAGAAAACCTAATTTTCCCAAGGTCACTCTAGAAATGCAGCAAACCTCTTGTAGCACCTGTATTTTTGAAATTTCTCAAAAACCATGATACCTGTGTAAAACCAGAAGGAAATTTTTCTTCCTTGGCTTATTATGGACAAACACCTCTCTCACTTTTGTCAAAATCATCTCTTTTTGGTTGAAAACATAGTTTGAAGCGAAACTAGCCCTATGAGTGGAAAATGGCTTGACTCTTGGAATGATTTCCTGGAAAATGATGAAGACATGATGTTTATGAGTTTGGAATGATCTCCTACTTACTGATATGTCCTACCTTATGCCTCCTCTTCTCATATTTCTCTGATTCCGTAGAAAACCCTAGCTCAATGGGAGAGGAAATTAGGGTTTAGTGCTTGTGGAAAATGATGACTTAGGCACCCTTGGAAAAAGACAACTCCCTTTGACATTTGATCAATTGTTGAAGTAGACAATTTTTGTATTTGAAATTTGATGTGTTGGCATGTGGAACTCTAATTTGGAATCCTTGGGAGACTAAGTACTTATTACATTTGAACTGACATAAAATTACATGGATAAAAATAAATTTACATCTTGGAATGAAACTCACGCTTGAAATCAAATTACAACTTTGGAAACCATCTTGGAGATCGTCTTTACATGGTAAAGAGACATTATTGGAATCACTCTCACACCTTTTGCTGACCTTATCAGATGGAATGGTGCATTTTTGGATTTTGAACAATGAAACCTAATGACCTAATGGGACCTTGAATGACATGACTCCATGGTTGACTTTGACTAAAAGTGGAATGAGAGAAGACTTGTTTTCAGCATGATGAAGACATGGAAGAGGATCAACAGGCATATACTTGTGAAGGAAAATCATGACCTAATGGAATGATTGAAATTTTTTTAGTGTGGGACACCTAATATGCACATGCAAAATGTTTTTTGATCCTTTGTGGAAGTATGAAAATACTGACACTAACAGGAAGCAGGAGGGGGATGGGGGGTAGGAGGGGTAGGGGGAGCAGGGAGACCTCCAACACCCTGACTACTACTTGATTCGGGCTTTGGCGAACTCTCTGGATGGAGGGGATACTGTGAAGTTTCTTTCTAGTTCTTTGGGTAGTTTTCTTCTTTTTCACCTTCGAAATCACTTATCAGAGGAATATATTCAGTCTCTATGAAGGTCTTCAAATATTCTACGTGATATCTCTTTCTTGTATCTACTCTATACCTTTTTCCACTTTGCGTTGTACCAATTTCTTACTCAGATTTACTTCTTCCTCCAAACATAAGTAAAATAACAATATGATTGCATCTGTAAGACTCCCTTTTCACACATAAGCATCTTAATCCATAATTTCAAATAATTAGGATACTTACCTCGCAATCCTTCGTAATTAAGCCACCCAATATGCTATCAATCCAAAAATTGACAACCCTTGAAATATAATTGTTAGTTCTCTTGAGTCGTTGTATTAGCTCAAGAGTCCACACTGTAGGTTCATTGTTCTTAAAGAAATCCTTCCTTTCAGTCAACCTCAACACCCACTCGTACAATTCACCAGGGAATAATGCGAAGAAAATTTCATACTGCTCTCTGAAAAGAAACCTTTGTAACCACACTTCAGATGTAAGATGTGGACTTATGTTCTCTTAGTCTGCAAATTATCTCTCCTTATAAACTATCCAATATTGAATTTCCTTCTTTGATGGATGCCACATCCACATATCCCTCAAACAGATCCTGGTCCCAACAACAGAACCATTTTTTGGATTGCTTGGGCTTAATCCAGGTTCGATATATTTTGCGCACCAACAAAACCCTTAATCATTGACCCTTTCAGCAACAACCTGCAAGAAGATCACAGTCTCACCTGAGGTGTCTATGGGTGGTTGCAGAACTAGGTTTCTGCAGCCTTGAGGGACTGAGTGATGTGGTCAATCTATTGTGATGTTATTATATTTTAACATAAATAAAATTAATGTGGTGTATAAAACCATTCACTTACTTTTCCACATTCAATAGAACACATTATACAACATCATAAATTGCATTGTTATAATGCACAACTGTAACAACTACTTCACAACAACTAATATTATCAAATAGATAAGAAACACAGAACACATAATATAATCTCAAAAATTCTTCTTATTTATTACGTTGGATATTTTAATTACAATCATATCTCTAGCCTGTGCAGACAGCTGCAGGTGGTCTATGCACTAAGCTGCAGACTCTTCCAAGGTATTTGTGAACTCTGCTGCAGATCTTTCCTTCGCTCCAAATGATAGATACAAAACTAGGGCTTAACCATAGAAATTACAATTCATTACATCATGATCATAGCATTAAATCCCTTTATATAAAATTACATTGATACTATTTGATGGTCCAAATACCATGGGATTCTTAAAACAAGAAAAATACAACCTGAAACCCATTACAAAAAGAGGGCCTTTGACCCACCTCGAGAACCTATGATACCACGTGATATATCTAAAATGCTTCATTGTTCGGTATATTTCACGCTCCACTCATCAAAATGAGGATACTTAGCCAAAATATAGGCCAATTTGGGCTATGCCCAACATTTCTCAAGCGGGTCATGGTATAGAGAGTCACAACATGTAGATGATAAAGGATAAAAAAAATTGAATCAAATTCGATATTAAAGTTATGAATAACAAAATCATCTTGCGGAGTGGAGGAGTTAGTCTTTACCATGGGCTTCATTAGCCATTCTAGGATTTCCTCCCTTGAATCTGAGTCATGACAAGTGGAAGAAGAATAAGAATATGGATTGGGAGATTGATTAGAAGATCTCCCAACTTCATTATCATTGCAAGGATGCACCCTCATCAGGACTGGAAAAGGAGGAGGACAAGGAAAAAAAGGAATAGTAGGTTCCTCCTCTGAAATTATAGGCACCTCACGATTCACAAGAGTTGGGTAAGTAGGAAAATGAGGGGGTTCAAGCTCACCATGAGATAAGAGCCAAGCATTCAAACTCTTGTTTCAAGAAATCCTGATTCATGTCTTCTTCATAAATTTTGCAACAAAGGTGAAGAAATCGATTAGAAAAATCCTCAACTAATTCATTAGGTGTCATTACTAAGATATTTATTATTTTACAAATATCTCAGTAATTATACCTCTCGAATTCTTGATGGACCTCCCTAAGGAAATGATGAAGGGAATGGATGGAAGACGGTGGAAAGGTATGGTACCATTAGTTAGAATGACCTTCAAGGATGAGGAAGAAAATAACACAAGAAAACTCTAGAAATGTGCTCGGTTATGGATGTTCCATCCTCACTATCAAAATTTAACTGGAACAAGTGATCAAGAGTCTCATCGGGGATTGAAAATTGATAGATGTAAAAATTGGAGAAACACCCCGAGAGTAATATTTGTGTATGAGCCATTTTATATGATAGGTTCAAATCTGATTCAATGAGCTCAAATTGTCATTTTCCCCTCCTTCTAGTGCCATTGTTGATGGCACTAGAAATCAGTCAACCAAGGGTTCTCCTAGATGTGAAGTCCCAATTATACCTCACATCGTTTGGAGTAGGAGACCCATCCAGAATATCGACCTAGTTTCCATGTATTCTTATATATTTGCCTTCAATATAAATATTAGTGAGAGACCGGGGTGCACATGTGTCTTTGAAAATCAAAAGGGGGTGTTCCTGGTGGGTGTTCGATCATATGCGTGTCAAGGTTGTTCTACTAGAGGGGAGAAGAGAAGTGAGTCTCTAAGAGAGGCATAATAGTAACACCTAGGAAGAGTCACACATGAACTGAAGGATTCCATCTAACATCCAGCGGAATAGTCGACAAGGGATACGATGATCATTGTACACAAAAATTTGAGAAGGATTTGCCTAATATCCTGCGAAATACTCCACAAGGATGGGACAACAATTACAACCATTACAACACATTCTCAAAAAGATAAGCACTAAAATAATCAGAATAGATCAACTATTCTAGTACATTTGACAAAAAACATGAAATACAAACATTCGTAGAATAGTCTTACAAATATTCATAAGTGATGAATGAAGAATGTGTTGGCCTTGAAGGCTTCTATTATTAAGTAAAAGTTCCAAGACACATATCTATAATGAACATCACTAGCTCTAATAGTGGAGAGTTGGAGCCACTCCTTTCTCCACAAAGAATTGGTTTGTCTCTCTAATTATTTTTTGGTGGAGCCAAGGTGAAAAGTGCCTTTGCTCATGAAATGAGGGAATATATATAACCAAGGATGATTCTTTGACTACCTTCATGACTATTTGACTTGTCATGAATTTTCATCGTACATGACTCTTTACAATCCGTGTGTGTCATTTTGACTTCCACTTTAAAATACAATTTTAATATAATATACAATGATCCCTCATAGTGATGTGACATATGACCACTCATGACATGACATAACATGACACTACTCACATGGACTGCAATATGACATAGAAATTTCAATCCATTGCTACTATTGAGAGCTAACTATCTTCATGAAGGTAATTCCTTTTCTCCTCTACATGCCTTGGTGATAAGGATTCTCCAATGATCTCAAGTATTATATGGTGGTTTCAAGCCAATGTCATTTCGCTTTCCTTTTTTCAATGATATTGTGAGTTCAACTACAAGTGTGTCTTTGAGCATGATTCCCTCCTTCCTTCCTTCCTTCATCATCTCTCCATGACATGATAGATCACATGTTCATGTCATTCACTCATGATATTATGACATCAATCGAAAAACCCCTAGCTTAAGATGATGCATTATGATCCATGAACTGAGATCGAAATAAGTGATAGTTTGGACAAGGAGGCCTAGTGACTACACAATTGAGAAATTACGACAGGCAAGGTGTAGCCTTGAGCCTTGAGACTGTGCAGTGCGCAGTTCAATCTGGGCTGAGGGACATGACTGCACAGTTTTGGGAACCAGTGGGGACAAGATGCAGAGATTGGAGTTGGATAAGCTTACTGTGCATTCCTATAGGTCAAGGAGGCTTGGATGAGTGTGTAGTGCGCATTTCTATTTCTCGGGAGATGAGATTGTGCCTTAAGGATGCGAAGTGTGTAGTTCAAGTCAGGATGGAGGCCATGACTGTGTAATTCTGAAGGTCAAGTTCAAGTCTTGGTCACAAAAATTGTGCAATGGATCAGTCTTGGGAGGAAAGTACTGTGAATTGCATAGTGCCAAGTAGTAAGGTCACAACTATAGGACTTATATTGCGCAGTGTGCAGCTCAGGAGAGGTAGGGTGAAGCTAATTTTCTTGGTCGAGAAGCTTCCCAGAAAATGACTAAGTGTGGAACTGGTGAGATCAGTGAACAATGATTAAATTTGACTGTGATCACACACTTAGCATATTTTTATGACTCAAACAACATAGATCAACCTTTACATAAAAAATAAAAAATAAAATAAAAATAAAAATAAAAAATCATTTCCATTCGTGCAACAATGATACAACCAATTACAACAAGTGTGACATGACATATACACTTTAAGATGACCATGAAGACACTTGTGTGATAGTGCTCAGAAAATTGGAAATGAGTGTAATGGATACTTAAAAGGTTAGAAGATCTCATTTTCACAAAGGTGACCTCTTGGAACCACTATAACATGCTCGTACATGCAATACGACAACCAACATTCCGAAAGACAACACTTTTTCTATCTTACGAAAGAGATCACAACACAGTGAGAAAAACCAAAAAGATGAACTTAAAATTTTGTGACAGTAATGAACAAGACCAAGGAAGGCTCCAAAATTTGGTATAGGTGAAAATTTCGAGGGGGGTTGTAGCATCTACAACCATGGTATCTTAAAGGTGTAGATTAGGCTGGAAATATTGATGATCGAAAGAGCACTAGTGGAGGAGAATTTTATTTTGGACCTTGCCTAATATCATGGTTTAGCAAGAAATAAAGCTCCATGCCTTTATATACTGTTACAAAAGAATATTTTATTGTGACATATTCTCGTACTCAACTTTTATGGATGATCCAAACATTGCAAGGCATTCAAATCACTTTTTCTCAACCTATACCTATTCTTTGTGACAATAGAAGTGCCATAAGTATTTATAAAAATATTGTTATGCACTAAAAAACCAAGCACATTCCAATCAAATATCACTTTATGAGATAACAAGTTCTTGAATAAAAGGTGAAACTGGAATATGTTCCTTCAAAGGAACAAGTTGTAGATATATTTTCAAAGTCACTTCCACGTGATTCTTTTGAATACCTCAGACATAAACTATGTGTGCTCTCTACCTCATCACTTTGTTAATTATTCTGACAAATATTTCATGTTCAGGGGGAGCTAAGACTATAAATTATTTCATTTTACTTTATGTACGTGGGTCACATGAAGGAAAGTCGTGTATATGAACGAGTTTGGTTCTGGAGAGTAGCGTATGTTTCTCTATGATGAAGAAACTATGGGACAAACTCAGGGAGAGATTCTGGTATATCTTAGTCAATTTTTCTTTGGCCCTCTAGTTCTAGTGTTGATTGGTCACAGTTTATTTATATTCAGATGCTACTGGCTTATGATGATTTTTGAGTCACAACAATATGACATTGTTATTTTGACTTTACTGATTGATGAGTTGGATGTGATCAGACCCGATAGAAGAACATCTGGCACAGGTTCCATGGGAACCTTTGTTATGCTTCTAATACCACATCATTGGCATTATAGCTGCTTGAGCACTACTTACTAAATGATGATACTTTTCATTGCTTGCTAATGCTATTGGATAATGATGATGTTGTTACTTAGTTCTATGCTACGGATATGCTACTTACTAAATGATGATACTTTTCATTGCTTGCTAATGCTATTGGATAATGATGATGTTGTTACTTAGTTCTCTGCTATGGATATGCTACTGAAATTTTGAATGATGATGATATGTTGTTGATTATATTACCTTGCTATCCTTATGTCCTCTATGATGCTTGAAAACATTTTATATTTTTTCACTTGATGTTGTTGTTGAGGTTTCATGCTGCATTTCCCTATCGTCCTTCATGGTGATGATTTTTATATTATAGGATCCTATATGGTGTATAATGGTTGTTGATGATTATCATGGCCTTTCTAACTGTTGGAGCAGGGTCCCCTTAATGTAATTTTGGATATATTTTTGTAATATTTTGTAATATTTTAGTCTAGCGTAGGGGCTTTGGGGGGGGTCAAAGCCCCTAATGAATTGTAATGGGTCAAAGGGTAGACCAAGGGGATACAAACCACAGATTGCAGACCATAGAGTAGCACAAGATAAAATAGTATAAATAGATGAATAGATCGAGTCTATAAGTAAGTTTTGGTTAAGTATGAATGATAATATTGGATCTGTGATAATTTTGTGATGAATTTTATGGGTAAGGGCTCCTGCTGGCTGTGTGCGCGGAGACACTAGTCCTGCTGTGTGCGGACCCTACTAGCTTCGTACGTGGGTATGTAGAAGAGTCTGTAAGTGGAATCTGAAGTAGTAATGAATGAGAAGAAATTTTTTCGATATTGGAATATCTCTGTGTTCTGTTATGGGTTGCACTACAAGTTAATTCCTTGTCATTTCTATATTATCTCTACAATAGCAACTATTGATTATAGGTTAAGTGCGTATTTGTAATAGATGATTAAAAGAATAGTGAATGCATAGATATTAGTTATATTGTTACTGTTAAGTGATTATTGTATGATTTATGGGCTGCACAAGTTATTATGTTATGCATATTGTTAAGGGTTTCTGGTTAGGGATTTCTCAGCGCAGGCCTGTTTAGATCTTACGGTGCCCACTTTATTAAATCTCTCTCTCTCTCAGGGTGTGAAAACCTGGTTCCATCAACCTCCCATACTATTTTGGGTGAGACCTTGAACTACACAAGCAGACCATTGCTGAAAGGTCCAGTAGTATAGGGGTTTGTTGGTTAAATTTAAATCCGAACCTGGGTCAAGACCCCTCAAACCAACAAATGGTTCCGTTGTTGGGACCGAGAGCATTTTGAGAGAGAGACTAGGTGATGAATCAGGTTTGTGGCATTTGGAAAAATTTGAAATCGAAGAGTGGTTCAAAAAATAGATCAAGGAGTTTTCCCTAAAAGAAACAAGAGTAAGAAGTTGACTACTGAAAAGTGGAAGAATAAGTATATCTTCACAGAGGTGCACGAGACCTTCTTCATGACCTTCGCACATGAGTTGCAGGAGTGGTTATCGAGATTGGAAGAGTTCCATACTTATTATAAGAACAATAGGGTTACGCAGCGGACCTTGGAATTAATCCGACAGTTGGAAAGAACTGATAACAAAATCACCCAGACCGTAGATCACTAGGTTGATAGTATCTTGGGTGTATTTGTGACAGAATTTGTGGTAGATCATTTTGTATCATACTCTAAAGCTGAGAGAATATTCTTCAAGGGTTTGAGAGGTAAGTTCTTGCGGGCATTTCCTTTGTTGATTAAGATGCTCTTGAGTGAAAAGGGTGTTTTGTGCAGCCACACCGAGTGAATGAACTACGAACAGAGTAAAATTACCAAGCAGAGCAGAAAGTATTATAAGATCAATCAGAAGGGGGAAAGATTTGCATACAACCCTCTGAGAGATCCACCGAACCTAGAAATTGAGGCTACACACGCTACATGTAGCCCTCTTGCTATGCCATATTCGAATCCGCGTAAGACTCAGACATCTCCTATGCCACCACCAACTCCACCCGCTGACGATATGGTTAGGCACATGAAGTTACCCACCTTTAAGGGTGCGAGGGATGAGGATATGGATCGGTTCTGGTTTGTGGCTGACGTAGTATGGGCTGCGCATAACGTTAATACTGATGTTGTAAAAATAGCACAGCTTGCCATGGATTTTGAGGCCTGAGCGCTAGACTGGTTTATGGGATATTTGAAACAAATGTCGCTCCCCCTATTATCAATGATATTAAGAAGGAACTGAATTAGCAATTTAAAAATCCAAAGTACTATGCACAGTTAGTAGTGGAGCTAAAATACTTCAAGAAAGGAGAAAAGGAGTCAGTCTGGGAAGCCGATCAATGACTGAAGAAATTCATCAGTGATGGGGGATTTTTTTACGATGACAAGCAGCATAAGGAATGGTTCATTGCCATGCTATTACCACATCTTCGTGGACTTATGGGTCAACATAACATTGATTTTCAGGAATAATCCCTGGAAATTTCTATGAAGCTAGAAGTTGCGCTAAGGGACGATACCTAATTTGGGGTACTGCAGATCCAAAACCAATTAGAGGCAATGCACTTAGAAATTCAGAATTTACGGAGAATATGGGGTAAAGAGGCTAGCACATATGTCTGGTGTATTCATTGAAAAGGAGCAGGCCACACCAAAGATCAGTGCCCTGTGTTTACAGATTACCTATGGGCTGAAGGAAAAAATCCACTTCGCCCTAGGGAGGTTGGAGGGCCCAACAATCCCATCTTTAGGTGTGTTGATTTCCGGGTAGCTGGCCAACATGATACTGACCATTTCCCAAGGCGAGGAGCATATGTGACAGAGTTGAAGCAACAATATTGCAGATTCTTCTCCTCGGTTGGTCATGATGAGCACCACTGCTGAACGTGTGAGTTGATGATAGACAATGCGAACATGTACAGAGTGCAGGCTGAGACCTCTTCACCTGCATCTCCCTCTGGACGAGGAGGATCCCCGACAAGAGGAAGGGGACGGGCGATAGGAGGAGGCGTAGGCTAAGGAGGAGGTGTACGCCGAGGAAGAGGCCAATTGATCTGCTATAACTGTGGATATCCGAGAGACTATGCAAACAATTTCCCTAACCCTACGCAAAAGTCTTGTAGGTACTGTAGGAAATTTGACCACATAATAGAAGAATGCCCCATTCTGTTGGCTAAGATGCAAGAAAAGCAGTAGACACCTATGCATAATGTGAAAATGTTCAAAGCTGAGTCACGCAATGATGTCCCTAGTGTAAATGCAATAACACGCAGTGGTATGGCCACGGGAAGACCTACAGAGCAAGCTGCTGTAGAGTCAAGGATCATAAAGGAAACTGACAAAAATGAAGGTCTATATCCGAACAAAGAAAATGAAACTTTTATAGAGGCTATAAATGATTTTTCTACGATAGAAGCATCAACATCAAAAGCTACAATGGATCCAAAGGCCGATGAAGCAGTTAAGCCATTCCTTCAAGCATGTATGAAGTTACTGTGCGACCAGAAGGTGGTAGAGAACCTCTAATCATTGATAGATAGTTGCGTAGAAAAGGAAGCCCCTCCAAGGGATATTAAGGCTGTAAACAAAATTTATAAGAACAAGAAAAGGATCGGTCAGGAGATGCATATGACTGTGCAGATTGGAGATTACAAGATGGATCAGGTCATCTTGGATTTTGGATCTGATGCCAATGTCCTACCCAAAAAAATCTAGAAAAGGATGAGAGAGCCCAAATTGGAGTGGTCCACCATTCAATTACAGATGGCTAACGAAAAAAATATGATTCCATTGAGAAGGCTGCCTAAGGTTGTGGTAGACATTGTGGGAGTTAAAGTATATGCATACTTCGAAGTAATCTAGATTGTGGATGATGTGGGCCCTTAACCTGCGCTATTAGGGATGGATTGGGCTATTGACATGGGAGGTATCATCAACCTGAAAAGGAGGAGTATGATCTTTGAAAATGATGGTACGCGAGTAATAGTCCCTCTAGACCCAGCTGAAGGTGCACGATATACAGAGCCGATGCGCGATGAGGAGGAAGTTGACCATATCTACAAATAAACTACGTGGGATGAGGATTGGGTCAACCATACCACTGAGGGCATGTTAAATTGGGAAAAAGACAACTCATACTTCTCAGAATCGAATGGCGAGATGGAGAATTAGCAGAACTGGTTGCATGACGTATCTGCGATGTAATTCCTCAAGATAAAAAATAGCATCCGGTGCATCTCCTTAGAGGTAAGAGAACTGCCTTACTTTGATGGTTCTGGTAGTGTTAAGTAATTTCTTAAAGCACTAGAAAAATATGTCCCTGAGGAAAGGATATTCTGGGTACTTGATTTGGCCATGCACGCCACCCCTGCACGATCGTGGGAAACACACAAGGGGGCTTTCCAGGACTGGGGGGAATCTCAAAAGATGATGATCCTATGGTTTGAACCCCCAGTCAACCCCCCCATGGAACTCTTCTCTGGCCGTGGGGATACGTGCAAGCACTTGGAGATGTGGATGGAAGTATGGAATGAGAGGACCTGGAATGAGTGGGTCCATATGTTTATTCATGCATTAGGGCCAGTCCCCACCACCTGGTATTTAGATGCGGAGCTTCACTAACATACTCGCCATTGGGAAACAATGGCAGAGGATTTCATGGCAACTTTCGGATTAGTTGGAGGGACGTAGAAATTGGATGAAGCCCTACAAGATATAGATTCTTTTGTCTTTGATGAATCTTTGCCTCGAAAGGAATGTGTTGCGCCAGCTTGGGATGTGCAGATGTAGTATACTTTCAACTATATAAATTTGTCATTAGAGGAATGTAACAAGGACCCTAGGAATATCGCAATCCTAGAATCAGAAGGAGAGCGCGCAGTTGCAGGACCCTTATTGCAGACAATAGACGTTACCAAGCCATTAAAGTTGAAGGAAGTCAACATTGGGATGGAAGAGCAACCCAAGTTGGAAAAATTTGGGGACTAATGGGATGATGGTACTATTGGAAAGATTTCGGAGTTGCTGACCAATATCAAGACCTATTTCCTATGAATTTCTCTGAAATCAAGGGAATTGTAGGAGATTTTTGTGTTATGAAGATCACCTTGAAGCCATATGCATGTCCTGCCAAGTAGCAGCCCTATCGGTTGAACCCTAAGTATAAGCATAAAGTCAAGACGAAAATAGATAAGATGGTGACCGCATGTATAATTGAGCCAGTAGAGCAGTCTGATTGGGTAAGCCCAATGGTAGTCTAAGAAAAGAAAACCAAAGGGGAGATAAGGATCTGCGTAGACCTGCAAAACCTAACATTAGGGGAATTTTGAGGTCTAAAATGGGCCTCCTAAGGAAATTATAAAATAATAGTAAAAATAATAAAATAAGATTTGATTACATCATCAAATTTTAGAGGGGAAAAAGAAAAAAACTACTTTTCCAACTTGTATTTTCAACTTAAATCCCAAAGTTTGTACTCAAATTTTGAGTGGGAGTAGTCGTTGGATGTAAAATTTAATTCCTCATCCAAGGAGTACCCATGTTGCATACTTTTTCTGGATCCTCCTACACAAAAAATGAGAAATACATGAAAAACATGATTGCAATCACATATTTTCATGTATTTCTCATTTTTCATGTAGCAAGGTCTATCAAAAGTATGTAACATGGGTACTCCTTGGATGAGGAATTAAATTTTGCATCCAACGAGTAATCCCGCTTGAAATTTGAGTAAAAAATTTGGGAGATAAGTTGAAAATACGAGTTGAAAAAGTAGTTTTATTATTTTATTATTTTTTAATCTTTTTACCCTTTTACTTAAAAAATGGTAAATCATCCCCCATGGTTGACATCATCATCTTGAATCTTATTGGTTCTTATAAAGTTTATTTTGGTTGTACATTTTTCTTAGGAGGCCCATTTTAGACCTTAAAATTCTCCTAATGATGACGCCTATGTACATGATCCCTTCCCTACGCCATTCTCTGATGAAATCCAAGATAATGTGGGAGGTCAATAAGCATACTCATTCATTGATGGGTTTTTAGGGTACCATCAAATCAGAATTTCACTTGAAGACCGCAGGAAGACAAAATTCACAACCGAATGGGGATCCTTTCAGTACATTGTCATGTCATTCGAATGAAGAATGCCCCTGTCATTTTTTCGTGCGTAGTCATAGCAGTATTCAAGGAATTCTTCCATAAGTTTTTGGAGGTCTATTTTGATGATTGGACAATATTAAGATTGGTAAAGAAGCATGTATTGAACCTGTGCATGATGTTGGATACCTGAAAAAACACCAAATTTCGTTGAACATGAAGAAGTGCATATCTTGCATACCTTTTGGAATTTTGTTAGGGCACATCTTATGTCAGCATTGATTGATGGTTGACCCCGCCAATATTTTGGTTATCATCAATTTAGCAGTCACCACCAATGAGAAACAATCGCGCTCCATCTTAGGGCACACATGTTACTACAGGAAGTTTATTCAGGGGTACGCCTTGATCACTGCACCAATGGAAAAGCTGCTAAAGAAGGATGTGTCCTATTTATGGGATGAGTAGTGTCAGAAGAGTTTTGAGCTGCTGAAATAAAAGATGGTCATTACAACTATTTTAATGTTTCAATATTGGGTGAAGGTATTTCATGTACGTGTGGATGCATCAGGAATAGCTCTCGGTGTTGTCTTAGTGCAGCTAGGAGAAGGAGAAATTGATCATCTGGCTACTTTTTCTAGTAGGAAACTCTCTAGTGTAGAGCGCAACTACTCTACTACCAAACGAGAAGGACTGAAAATGGTCTATGCCCTGCAGAAATACAAGCACTATCTATTGGGAGGACACTTTAAAATTTTCACTAATCATTCAGCTTTAAAATACCTGGTCAATAATCTTGTGTTGGGGGGTAATATTTGTAGATGGTTGCTACTATTTCAGGAGTATGAATTTGATATTATTGTGAGGCCCAGGAGACTGAATGCAAGACTTGATCACTTGTCTCAGATTGAGAGTGGGGAAGAGCCACTTAGTTTGGAATAAGGATTACCTGATGTGTAGTTGTTCACTATCAAGGTGATTGATGAGCACTTTGCAGACATTATTCACTTCTTGACAAATAGGACAACCCCTACAGAATATTCGGTGCAACAAAAGAAAGAACGGGTGGCCCACGCAGCTGATTTCACTATAATTACAGGACAATTATATAAGTTGCGTGCAGATGAGTTATTAAGGAGGTATGTGTTATAACATGAGAGGAAAGACATCTTGGCTAAGGCTCATGTAGGAGTGGCAGGAGGCCACTACGCATGGAAATCCACTGTGCAGAAGGTTTTGCGTGCAGGGTTATGGTGGCTCACATTGCATAGTGATGCACAAGCATACTGTTGAGCCTATGGCACATGTTAGCGAACCGGGAAGCTCTCGTGCAGATATGAAATTCCCCTACAACCATATATGGCCTTCCATTCATTCAATAAAAGGGAAATAGACTTTTTGGGACTAATCAATCCCTCAGGAAAGAATACTGGCGCACGTTACAGAATTACTGCCACCGATTATGTAACTAGATGGGTGGAGGCAAAGGCTGTGAAGGATTGTATTGCTGATACCACAACGCATTTAATATTTGAGTCTATTCTAACCAGGTTTGGCTGCCCAAAATCTTAATGAGCGATAGAGGTACACATTTCGTCAATGAAACTATTGAAGCTTTGACAACAAAAATTCAGATCCAGCATGCGAAAAGCGACCCATATCACTCACAAGCTAATGGCGTAGCAGAGGCTTTCAACAAAATATTGGAAAATTCACTAACTAAGGTCTATAATTCCAATTAGAATGACTGGGATGTGTGCATCCCTTCAGTGCTATGGGACTATAGGACTACATGCAAGAAGCTGACTGGGAAGACTCATTTTAGGATGGTCCATGGGTAGGAGGTCATCATGCCCATGGAATATATTGTCCCCAGCCTGCAGATTGCGGATGTCACAAATATGGCGGAAGTTGATATCATGGAGGAATTCCTGGCACAGCTGGTCACCTTTGAAGAATATCGATTCATTTCTAACTTTCATCAGCACGTACAGAAGGCACGCGAAAAATCTTGGTATGACCGACACAACCGACAGAAAGTGTTTAATAAGAGTTTGTGTTACTATATGACAGTATATTTGCGCACCTCCTGTTAGCCACTGATAAATTATGTTATACCAAGAAGTGGCTAATTTTGTTCTTCAAAACTTCAATACATAATTTCCCTTTGAAAACTTATCATCTTTGTAGTTTTTATGAAGATAACTATCCTTGAGTTAATCTTCACTGTTGTTTCCCTCATAATCCTAAAGTACCTACTGTTTTACCAAGAGAAAACTGCTTAAAAGGCCTCATTGTCCCTCATTTTCACTTCTCCATTTTCCCTCTCCATTTCATTCATAAACCCTTTCATTTATCTCTCATTCCCTCGAAATCCCCTTTTAAAGCCTTGTAAAATCATTTTATAAGGTTTAAAACCCCTTTTTACTCTTATCGGAACCTTCAGAAACCTCTGAAAAACCCTCATTTTGGCCTAAAAACCTTAAATTTCCATCAGGCCTTAAGCCCCTTTTGGCCTTAAGCCCCAGTCCCTTTTCTGCATATGACCCGTGCCAATACTAGGTGCTAAGTGCTTAATCACATCACAAATTTTCATCGCAAAACACATTTTTACTTGTTTTTATGGTTTTTTGGCCTCCAGCCGATGCGACCGCGTGATTGATTCTCCACCGTTGATCTTTTCTATTGTGCCCAGATCTAATTGTCCATATCGCTCCCTTCTTCGAACCCATTGTTCCGCCTTTTCCTTTATGATTAAATCTCCACCGTCGATCTAGTTTTAGATCGACGACTCTCGCTCCATCGCAAATCGGCAATTGCAACATTCCTTTATCCTCTTCCTTTTTCCTTCTGCTGATGCGATCCTGCGATCAAATCTCTGCTGTTGATTGTTCTTAAATCCAACAGCTCCCATTCATCTTCTCTTCTGCCCTTTATAAAAAGTGGGTCCCTCTTCTCCACGTTCTCTACCTAAATTCCTTTGAAACTATTCCTTTTCTGTATATTTTGTTTCTCGACAGAAGGTTTTAACATGAATCTTGATCGTCGATCTTTGAAGATCTAAGGTCATCAGGCCCCATTTTTCTGCCCTTTCCATTTCTTTTCATTTCTGCTCCTTTTTCAATTATAACCATTTATCAAAGAAATTTAACGATTGGATAGCCTATTTTATCCTCCACTGCATGCCAAATTTTGCTAACGTCACCCTGGACCTCGCATACCTTTCACCCTGCAACTCTTCATCCATCACGCTCAACCCGCGCCGTTGGATCTTCTACCCATCATCCAAAGGCTCAAACTACATATCGTGTAATTTTTGCTCTTGAACGTTAACACCAAAAAATTACGCGATATAAGCGGTTTTGAAAAGACACGTGTTGAACTCAGACCTACATTGCATTTTTTTGGCCAAAATCTAAAACTGCCTTAGAGCTGCGCGAAAACTGCTGCCGATTTTCCGCTATACCACTCCTCCCTCCACAATGTAACTCTAGATTAGATCCTAGCCGTTGATCTTTGAGATCAGACGGTCCCGATTTAACCTTACCACCAATTTGTTTCCCCTCCATCATTCCTCCAAACGACCTCATTGAATGATCTCAACCATAGATCTCCATTCTTTGATCTAACCCAACGACCCTTATTCAATATCATGCACAAACTCCCATTTACACCTGGTTAGTTGCTCTGCCAGGTTTTTTCTCCTTTACCGCTGCATCCACTTTCTTCCTTCGCATCACTCCGAAATGCTTCCACCAACCCTCCTAAGCAGTGTAAACCATGAATTCACAGGATTTAAATAATGTTTATGTGTTTTTATGCAAGTTTAGATGAATTTAAAGTTAAATCCTCCCGCAGATGTTTTCACTATTATTTTCTAAGGATGACGATCCTTATGGCTTTTGATACATATTAAAGGGTTTCAAAGGGATAATTAAATGTTTTTAGGGAATCGATAAGTCATGATTATCGATTTTCTAAGCAAAAAATCCAGTAAACCCTCTGCGCACCTACAAACAGAAAAACACAGTCAACATCAATTATGAAAGCGTATCAGTGTCAAAGACGAAGATTATGGTTTAATCAAGCCTAAACACCGATCCGAATATAAACCACTGTGTTTAGGAAACAGAGAATCAGATCCAGAACACCTCAGAGCCATATTAAATGGGCTAATTGATTCCCCAGCTACTATATTTCCACCTTGTAGCTCTCTACCTCAAAGGAATACCCAAATCAAATCTCAGTCCTGTTAGCCACCTATAAAATTTGTCATATCAAATGGTGGCTAAATCATTTTTTGAAGCCTTCAAGAAACAATTTTATTGCCAAATTGTTAGTTATTGAAGCCTTGTGAAGATATCTTATCCTTTGATTAATCTTCACTGTTGTTTCCCACTTAAATTCTGAAAAATCCATCGTTTTCCTGAAGAAAAGGACTGCTAAAAACCACATTTTTTCCCTTCACTTTACCCCTCTTTTTCACTCATACTTAACCTCCATTTCATCCCCTTTTCCTCATAAAAATTCCTCCATTTTCGTCATTTTAACCTTCAAAATCACTTCAAGACCCTTTTAAAATCATTTGGTCTCCTACCATTGGTTTTAAAAAGCCTTCTTTCCTCTACCGAAACCCTCATTTTCCCTTAAAAAATCTGTTTTAAAAGCCAAAAGACAGTATTTTTATTATATAAACTTTTAGCCCCGAGGGCTTAAATTTCATAAACCTCTGCTTCATAGGACCTTAAGCCCTGCAACCAGGCACTTAAAAGATCCTAAACGCTTCTTCTAAATCCTCAAAAACCTTTTTTTTCCTTTGTATTTTGTAAAAACCTGACTTTTTCATTAAGTCCGACGGTTCGTTGTTTTAACGAAAACCAACCGTTGATCTAAAACCGATCAATGATCGATGAAATATCACATCGCGTATATTCATTGGGCACATTTGAAAAGCCCCTTCCTTTTTCTGATTCCGATGAGCCCCTTTTGGTTAAAACCCCCAAACCACTTCCCCACCATATAACTCACACCCAGGACCAAGCGTTAAGTCCCGAGCGCTAATCGCAATCAGAGGTTTGCGATGGGCTCATTTATTTTGTTTGAAGAAAAGCCCCGATGCGATTGAGTTTTTATTCTATGGATCGCCGCCGCATTCTCCACCATTGGTACTTTAAACAAATCAATAGCCCAATGCCAATCGCATTGCGAAAAACATTCATGCCATTCCTCTCCCCCTCCTATTGCAATCCTCCGATTCAATCTGGACTGTCGAAAACCACAAGAACCGACGGCCTAGATTGATCACCCTCCACCACAACCCTCCGAAATTTGAACCCACAAACTCATTCCCGACCGTTGATCTCTCTAAGATCGACGGATCCAAACTCATCGCATCGCAAATTTTCTTTGCACCCTTTCTCTCTCCCCTTCCAATCGCGATCTTCCGATTGCATCTAGGCCGTCCATACACTAGGATCCGATGGTCCAGATCAATCCTCACTTACCTTTGTTATTTCTCAAATCTTGATAGTGTAACCTCTTCGGCGAATCTCCATCGTTGATCTCTGCAGATCAACGGCCCGCATTAACCCAAACTCCTCCCAACCCCTCGCCTCATATTTTATTTCATTAACCCCAAGATTAAATATGGGTCATTGATATGTTTCACCCGACAGTCCATTTTTAACCTAGTAGGCCCAACCCATTTGGGACCTACCGCCCCCATTGATCAATCCTAGTCGTTCATTCCCTGATCTGATGTTCAAGACTAAAACCGCCTTGACCCTGCCCCAACTTTTATTGCACAGGCATCTATTCTCCATCGCGCTCTCCTCACGACCGTCCGATCTAAGACCCCAGATCTAATAGCCAGCGTGCGGTTTCGCGTGATTTTTAAGCCCGAAGGTTAATTTTTCAAAGTTATGCGATATGGGTGGTTTTAAAAAGTCACATGTCGGCTAGAAACACATATCGTGTTCAAAAAGGCAATACTGCCTTTCTCCCTTTGCGTCGCGCGAAACTGGCAGTTTCTTCAGCCGAAACCACCATTCCCATTCCCATTGCATTTTCTCGTAATATATCTCCACCGTTGATCTCTGAGATCTAACGTCTCACGTTTAATCTCACCCTCAGTTCATTACCCTCCACCCATCCTCCAAAGGACTTCATCGATCAACCTCCGTCGTTGATCTCTGTGGACTAATCCAATCTGACGGCCCAAAATCTTTCAGAAACCTCGAATTTCATTTTTACCCTTTGTTAACTCCGCCAAAGGTTTTCACCCTTTTCCTTTGTATTTTCTCCCTTTTCGCTATAATGTGGCCTCCTCTACATTATATTTTCCCAATCAATCTCGACCGTTGATCTCTGCAAATCAACTGCCCGGACTTAATTTCCCCACCATTTGTCCAACCGCCTCCCCTTTTAACCTCAGCAAAGTAATCCTCATCGTTGGATGCTTTCATCCAATGGCCATGATCTAACAAAAACTTCTGAAGCAGTCTGAACCCTTCCCCGCAGGATTTTTTCTAATTTTTCTTTGTTGTGTAGGTTTTAATGGTTTTACTAAATCATCGTTGGATGCTTTCATCCAATGGCCATGATCTAACAAAAACTTCTGAAGCAGTCTGAACCCTTCCCCGCAGGATTTTTTCTAATTTTTCTTTGTTGTGTAGGTTTTAATGGTTTTATCAAATGTTTTAAAAGAAAATTGAAGGTCGGGGATGACGATCCCCCACGCCTTTATTCATGAAAGAGATCATTCTGCAGGGTTCCAAATTATGTTTTATCAGTGCCTCATGAGCACTGACACCATTATAAAACCTCTGTAACGCCTGCACATCAACAAGACACAGAAAAACTTAATCAAGCAAAGAGTATCAGTGTTAAAGGATCTAGTCACAGCAGAGATGAAGAATTGAAGATTGTTTACGCAGTTTCAAAGGATTACGACCTAAATCGACTGTCTAAAGCCTAATCCACTAAATTAAACATAGTTTGAAGAACAAAAGACAGAAAATTAGGCCTGATTAAGCCTAACACACAGAATTAAATCAAATTAACAATGTTTAAAGAAAAACAATAATATCTATCAGTCCGAGAAGCCTCAACTGCCACATCAAAGGCTAATTGAATCCTCTTAGCTACCAAGAGCCACCTACAGCCTCAAAGCATTCAAAAGAGGCATAGTTATTGCCAGAACAGAAGATATTTGCCTAAATACAGCTGAACAGTTAATTCAACTGAAAGAACTTATTAGAAACTGTTAGCAGAGGTATTACAAGGATAACAAAGAGCCTTAAAGTCAACAAAATCTTCCCAACAAGCTTAATACTTAACGTAAACCAATTAATACAGAGGAAATATCAGAAAGTTTCTCCATTAAGCCCCTCAAAGGCCGAGAAGCATTAAAATATATTAATTGAACCTAGAAGATCTTTTATCCCATCCCACCCCCTCATTTATTCTATAAATACTTCTGTAGAAGATGAGATAATGTTGGTCACTGCATATCTGTTACCTGTAAATAGTTTACTGAAGCTGCTGTAAGCTCTGTTTGTGATTGAAGATACCTAAGTTGAGATGAGAATTTTGAAGCTGTAGAGAACCAGTGGACTTGAAGATTGTAACTGGTTTGAAGTATCAAATACAAGCTGAATTATGGGATCCTGGTCTATGTCAACGGTGATGTTTTTCTTATTGTAACTTGTAATTTTATTTCTGTTTCCATTATGTCCATCTTCTTTGATAAAGAACAAAAATTATAGAGTTAGGATTTACTGTCAAAGGTACCCTGCTCTTACTGATAAGCTTTATCTACATGTTTTCTTCCAAATTGTGTTGTTTAAGAATGATTTAATACAGTCCAAGTAGTTAATGAATGTTGGCGTTCCCTCGTCCTACTGTCTAAACTTTAAACATTGTTCTTGAATGTCATTTTTAGTTTCTGGCAAGTAAAGTTGAACTAGGGAAGTCTATAGTGAGCCCTGTCCTCTAGTTTTATCTCCAAAGGTTGTCTAAAAGTTTCCCTAAGAGTATGTTGAAAGCAGTCTAGGTTCAAAGTCCTTAACTGATCTTAGACTATTATTTGTTATCTTAATTGTTTGTCTTGAAGGTTTGCTAAGTAAAGCAGAGCTAGGGAAGTCTATGGTGAGCCTTGTCCTCTAGTTTCTTCTCCAACAGTTGCTTTGAAACGTTTCCCTTAGAATATGCTGAAAGCAGGATAGGTTCAAAGTCCTTACTTGATCTTAAGCTATTCTTTTTGTGTTTTAAGTGTTTTCTATTGAAATTTCTTCGAAAGCAGGCTTGTTTCAAAGTACTTACCCAATCTTAGATAACTTTTATGTCTTTCTTAAGTGTATGCCGAAAGCAGGATAGTTTCAAAGTACTTACTTGATCTTAGGCTACTCTTTGTTCTTCATTTGTTTGTTTCCCCTTCTTATTGTTTCATTCCATTCCATAAAATCAACTTTAAAGAGATCCTTAGACATAGATGACTTGCCCCATGGACCACTCTTGAACCTTGTTGTTTCAATTAAATCCTACTATGACTCCATAGCCCAATGGATTGAAGTTGGTTCTTGCCTATCTTCTTAACTGAATCAATTTTTCACTTTCATTCACCTTCACCCTTCATTTAGACTTCCTTCACCTTCACATATCTTTGCCCAACCAAAACAAACAAAAACCTTTTTCATCATAACTAGCCTAATATCACATTTCAAGCCTTAAAGATAAATCAATATTTTCACTTATAGAGAGATCCCTCTCTGGATTCAGGAGGGCTAGATCCTAAAATACCAAAGTGGTTCATGTGTAGGCTTTGCAGTTTGTATTTTCCAATCTTGCAAATTACAGAGACCTAACATTCTGGGGACTCCACTGGGGAGTTCTGAGTGAAATTACACCTATACATTCTTAAGACCTCAAGAAAAACCCTTGATTCAAGAACATTGTTCAGTGCAATACAAGTAGCCCTCTTCAAGCACTACCAAGCAAATGGTAATCATGATAAAACTTATTTGAGTCAGTGACAAGCTAAGGAAACCTTAGGATTCTCATAAAAAGCTTATCAAACCTTGAAGGATTAGCTGGCTTAGCCATACGAGTAGACTTTCTCTGTCTCATCACCATAGCTAAGTGTTGAAACATATTTAGGACACTCTTAGAACCCATATAACTGAAAAAACTCAGAAAACCCAAAAACATTTCAGATTGGTATTCAATAAACATGGTGGTGGACCATAAAACATTTTACCTCCAAGAGACCTAAAAATTTCCACCTGGTGACTCCACAATCCTAAACAGACCTTAAGGCTCCATTGGGAAGACCCATTATCATCATAACAACATTTAAACTCAGTTAGAGGACTTTAGGATTAAATATTTCTTGTTTAAAAGATCAGTTAGCCTCTTAAAGATTGCCATATTTGGTTAAAATTTTCTTGTTTAGTTGGGTTTGAAAAACGTAGCATATTGGCTCCTAGAAAGATTCATACTAGAGCTTACCCTAGACCAAACCCTCCTGAGATAGTTGAAAACCTTGAAAGAATCCTTAGGAAGTCTCCTGAGGTTAAATCTTCAACTGTTTTCAAATCACCCCTTAGAGCTAATTCTGTTCCTGAAAACCTTGCAGCTCTACAAAAATCACAAGTTGACTTAAGAAATCCATTTAGAACTAGGTCACTTGAGGATTTAGGTCAGTTAGAGTCACAACCTTCGCTTCCATCCCAATATAGAGGTGAACATCCTGGTAGCAGATAAACTACTCCACTTGATTTACATTTTCTTCATAACTTTGGTTTCTCTCATCCTAGATCGGCTCAACAATCTATTGCTGGTCCATCCACTTCTGTTATACACACATCCACTGTTCAAACTACACCATTCTATCAACCTCCTCCACTTGTAAACCCCCCACTTTTTCCACAACATCCTATCATGGAAACATGGTATGCTCCCTTAGTCCTTCCTTTACCTTTAGTCAATCTCCCACAGGACTATCAGTCCAAGATACCATTGTATGATGCCAGTGATGCTACTACTGCTTCACAACATGTGGATAAGATGAATGACTACTTTGACAGAAATGAGATTGATGATGAAACTGTCAAAATTAGATTATTTTCTCAAAGTTTAGGTGGAGAAGTAAGAAAATGGTTCAAAGACTTAACCCCTTACATTATTAATGATCTCCAAGCCTTCCATCAGCTATTATTAAACAAATGGGAAGTCAGAAAGAACCCCCTCCAAATACTTTCTGATTACAAAAATCTCCAAAGAAACACTGGGGAGAGTGTACAAGCTTATTGCACTAGGTTCAACAGTGTTTATAATGCCCTTCCCCTAGACCTAAAACCTCCACAGGGCCCAGCTTTAAACAAGTTTTCTGAAGGATTTGATCCCGAAATGGCTTATCAACTTAGAGAAAGAGACCCTCTGACTCTAGAAGATATGCAAAAAGGAGCTCTTGCTGTGGAAGTTAATTTAATGGAGAAAAGAGCAAGAATGAGGAATGAGAAGAAATTGTCCTTTAGAGTGGAATATACACCTTCCACATCTAGCTCAAAGATGGAAAGAATGATGGAGGAGATGATGAAAAAGATGAGAATACTTGAGAGAGCACAAGCTTGTCAAAACCAAACAGCTCCTCAAAACAGAAATCAAAACCAAAATCAGAATTTTAGGAGAAACCAGCCTCAACACAAGTCAAAGGAGGATGATCAACAGATCACCCCTCCTTTTCATCAAAACTATGTAAGTGAGGTTGAAGAAACAAGTGAACAAATAGAGGAAGATGACATCAATATGCTGGGAGTAGACAATGATTATTTTGAAGTTCATTACACTAGAAAACAAGGTCTATACACACCCTATGATGACAAAAGAGCCGAGGATGAAATTTATTATCAAGAAATGGAAAATGTCATCATAAAGACTCAAAAAGAGTATGACCTTAGGAGTAAAAGCAATCAGGAAAATCCCAAGACTAAAACTTCTGAAAATCCTACAAAAAATAGCCCTCTAAATAAACCCAAAGTTACAAAACATAAAGACAAAACAGTGGCTGTAAATTCTGATAAAAATAAAGAGAAAGGCACTCAAAACAATGAAAAACAGAGTGCAGATCTTAGCAGCGCTAGTACCTCAGCTAGTGCTCCTGTTAAAACAATTCTGAAAATGTAAATAGAGGAAATCAGCAAACTGATTTTGTTGATAGAGTGGCAGTTAATAAGGTAGAAACAAGCACTTCAAAGAATCAGATGCCTTTTAGTTTGGAGCAGGAAATTGCCAGAATCAAAATCTATGTTCCTCTCGCTGAATTAGCTGCCCAAGATGTATATAGATCTCAAATTTTGAAGGATTTTAACATAGAAGAAAATAACGACACTGTCAATCTTAATGATGACCAGCCAGAGCTCATATTCGGTCCTAAGATTGAGGGTGGATATGAAGAAGGACCGGTTCCTCCTTTTTATGTTAGTTTAAATGTTCATGAAAAAAATCTTCACAACGCCATGCATGACTCAGGGGCCTCTCATAATTTAATGCCCAAAGCTATAATGGAGAGTCTCGACCTTGAAATCACTAGGCCATACAAATATCTTTACTCCTTTGACTCAAGCAGAGTGAAATGTTTAGGATTAATCAAAGACCTCTGTGTAAACTTAGCCCAAATTCCAGTCAAGTTTTTAGTAATGGATATCGTTGTGGCTGATGTGCCCCCCAAGTATGGTATGTTGTTATCAAGGTCGTGGGGAGCTAAGTTACAAGGAACAATTCAGATGGACATGACATATGCAACCATCCCTGTTTTCAATCATACTAGAAGACTTTATAGGGAGTCTCATATGAAATACATGGTTACTAGCCAAGAGAGACCACAAAAATCTCCACTTTATTCTGTAAATACAGGCCTTGAATCATTTATCCTTTTCAATGAGGAAACATTCAGTGAAAAAGTGACCTTAACTGAATTAATGGCAGATAGAGAGGAGGAGGAAGACAACACAGAAGTGCCAAAACAGTTTGCTAAACCCGAAAACTACACCAAACAAAACACAGGTCTAGAGCTACAAATCATTCATCCATTTCTTTTAAACCTTGAGAGTCAAGAAAGCAGTCCTCAACGCAGTAAAAAACCTGAGGAAATAAAACAAATTCGATATAGTGCCGATCTTCAAAAACAATCCAAAAGCGTGCTAAATGAAGAGGATAGTAACCAAACTAGTGAATCTGAAACTAGTCCTCTTTGGAGTATGCACTTTGATGGATCTTGTACTAAGAGTGATGCAGGTGTGGGAGTGTGGCTTCACAATAAAATGAATAATCATACTGAAGGGCATTCCTGCAAATTAAACTTTCAGTGCACCAATAACATTGCCGAGTATGAAGCCCTTCTTTTAGGCCTGCATTTATTGAAGAAATTAGGGGCCAAAAGAATAAAGGTTCATGGTGATTGTGAACTAATAATTAGGCAAGTGAATGGGGAATATACTGCGAAACATCCCAAACTTAGAGCCTATCAAAACGATGTCATGGATTTATTGAAAACATTCGAGGAATTTAAACTTATCTTTGTCCCAAGAAACAAAAATATTCAAGCTAACAGTTTGGCTTTTGCTGCTAGAACGTGCCTGACTCCTTATGAAACCAAAAAATGCACAAATCAAATAAAATTTCGACCAACCGTTCTTGATAATGAGAAATATTGGCAAGTGTTTGATGGAGACAAACAAATAGAAGACTTCCTGCAGTCCAGAAATGAATTTGAACTACCAAGTTCAGATTCAGACTATGAAACAGACTGTCCTAGTAAAGAAAATCTACTTGATGATGAATAAGAGTCTCCAGAGATGGTTGATGTAAATTTTTTGTCTAAAAAACTTGAAAACACAACAAAAATTGTTGCAGAGTTAGAAAAAGAAGACTTAGAAACTTTGCAGTCTAACAATCAAAGTTTGCCAAAGGGACTGCTCCCTTTAGAAGAATTATTTGATTTCAATGATGTGGCCAAGAAACCGAAACTGGAGCTTGTTGAATCTGAAGTTGAAGAGTGTAATATAGGCAGTAAACTTAAACCAAATATGATCAAATTGTCTAAGACTGTACCAGCTCACATCAAGTTGGAATATATAGAGTTGTTTAAAGAATTTTCTGATGTTTTTGCGTAGAGTTATGAGGATCTGAAATCCTATTACACTGAAATAATTCAGCACAAGATACCTCTCAAGGAAAACCAAAAGCCATTTAAACAAAAACTGCGCAGAATAAACCCTGTTCAGTTACCTTTGGTTAAGAAGGAAATCAAGAAAATGTATGAAGCTGGTATTGTTGTTCCTATTATATATTCAGAATGGGTGTCTAATTTAGTGTCAGTTATGAAGAAAACAAGAGAGATTAGGCTTTGTATTGACTTTAGAGACTTAAACAAAGCCTCATTGAAGGACAACTACCCTTTACCCAAGATGGATCATATTTTACAAAGGGTAGTTGGTTCAAAAAGAATTTCTTTGCCAGATGGCTTCTCAGGATACAATCAGATATTAGCACATCTTGATGATCAACTAAAGACAACTTTTACTACACCTTGGGGCACTTTCATGTATGTGAAAATGCCTTTTGGTTTAATGAATGCTGGTGCTAATTTTCAGAGAGCCATGGAAATTTCATTCTCGGAAGAATTAGGCTACTTCATCATTATTTAACTTGATGATATCACTGTTTTTTCCAAGACAGATGAAGAACACCTAAGACACTAAAGAATATTATTTGAGAAATGTAGAAATTTTGGGTTATCTTTAAATCCTAAGAAAACACTGTTTGGTCTCCAATAAGGTAAACTTCTTGGGCCCATCATATCAGAAGAGGGTATAAAGATAGACCCAAAAAGGATTGAGGCTACATTTCAAATCACTCATCCTCGAAACATCAAGGAACTTCAATCTTTCATTGGGAAGATTAATTTCTTGAGAAGGTTCATACCCAACTTGGCTGAGCTCTTTATAAACATTACAAACATGATGAAAAAGGAATAAGGAGTTAAATGGACCTTGGAAGCAAAGAAATATTTTGAGCTGGTGAAACAAGCATTAACCAAAACACCAGTTCTATTAAGTCCTGATTTTTAAAAATATTTTTACATTTTTTCATTTGCATTAGAACATACAATAGTTGTTGTCCTATTGCAGAAACATCCACAGGGACAAGAACAACCCATTGCATTCTTTAGCAAGGCATTGAGAGATGCTCCTCTGAAGTACAACATTATGGAAAAACAAGCCTTTTCCTTAGTCAAACCCTTAAAAGACTTAAGAGTTTACATTTTTCACTCCCACATCATTGCCTTTGTCCCAAATTCAGTTGTGAAAGACATTCTAACATAGGACCCAGATGGCAAGAGAGGTAAGGGGATAGCTGTGATACTTGAATATGATTTAGAGATCGAGCCCACTAAACTCATTAAAGGCCAAGGACTAGCTAGATTAATGGCTTAATCAAATTTTCAAGCTCTTGCTATAAATATGATAAATGCTTTAGATGAACAAGAGGTATTGTCAACTCCCATTCTTGAAGACTATTTTATGAATTCCTCTTGGTATGCTGATATTCTATATGTTTTGCTTAATTTGAATACACCTCCTGGTTTATCAAAAACAAAGGCAAGGTTTTTAAAGTTAAAAGTTGTAAATTACTGCATTATAGATAAATGTCTTTATTGGAAAAATGCAAGTGGCTTATTGCTTAAATTATTGCCTGAGAATGATGCAGAGAAGGTTAAACACGAGTTCCATGAAGGAGAATGTGGAGGCCACCTCTACTGGAAGACTACAACCAAAAAAATCCTTAGATCTAGTTACTATTGGCCCACACTCTTTCATGATATCCATAAAATGATCATTGCCTGTCATAAATGTCAACTCTTTGAAGGCAAAAGAAAATTGCTTCCTTTACCCTTGCATCCAATCACTGTTGAAGCTCCTTTTCAACAGTGGGGTTTAGATTTCATAGGAGAAATCCATCCACCCTCATCTTCCCAACATAGATGGATTCTCACCACAACAGACTACTTCACCAAATAGATAGAAGCCATCCCTTCTAGGCAAGCCAATGACTCTGTCATCATAAAATTTATTGAGACTCATATCCTCTCTAGATTTGGCCGTCCTAAGAAGATCATCACTGATAATGCTACAGAATTTGGATCCAAGAAGATGGTTGAATTCTGTCACAAATATCAGATTACATTGGGCCATTCTACTGCTTATTACCCTCAAGGTAATGGGCTGGCAGAATACTCAAACAAAATTTTAGTAAACATAATCAAGAAGTTACTGGAGGACAACAAGAAGTCTTGGCACACAAAGATAGTGCATGCACAATGGGCTGATAGATTAACACTTAAGAAATCTATTAGAATGTCACCCTACCAACTTGTGTATGGAATAGATGCAATTTTTCCAACCTGCCTAGGTGTGCCAATTATGAAGCTGATTCAAGAAGTACATTCTGAAGACAATGACATGATCAGAAGGATTAATCAAACTATACATCTTTAGCAAACTAGAGAGGAGGTTTACAACAGAGCATTACAAAATCAAGAGAGCATCAAGAAGCTTTTTGACAAAAGGAAAAAGGCCACTAATTTCAATGTTGGTGACAAGGTGTTAAAGTGGGATTCAAGGAGAGAAGATAAGGGAAAGCATGGGAAATTGGATAACTTATGGCTTGGCCCTTATCTCATTCATTCTTTTTCTGGTAACAATGCTTATTTCTTGTAGGAATTGAATGGAGCTGAACTATTTGGGGGTCCTGCCAATGGCATAATGCTCAAACATTATTTCTCTTGATCCTATCATGTATGGAAGCCTTTTTATCGTTTTCTC
Source organism: Pinus albicaulis (assembly GCA_034641835.2). Taxonomy (NCBI): domain Eukaryota; kingdom Viridiplantae; phylum Streptophyta; class Pinopsida; order Pinales; family Pinaceae; genus Pinus; species Pinus albicaulis. The sequence goes on from CM076579.1 coordinate 704,575,721, forward strand.
ATTATAAATATTTCATCCATCATTGCATTCAAAGTTAGAAAAATAAAAAATACAAAAACAATAGAAAGAGAAAAGAGGGCAGATTGTAAAGAACAAGAAAGGTACAACCCCATACCAAAAAAGAGAAACAAAATCTGAAAGTGTGCAAGCTCAAATGCCACTCCTAAGAAACACACTCCTAGTTAGTCATATAGACTAATCATGACTAATTAGTTTTAAATTTACTGCTGATAGGTTAGTGAAATTAGATTTTCCAAACAGCTTAATCTTGGCTTATCAGTTAGGTATATTAGGATAGAAAATAAAGGTTCAAACAAGCCAAAAATTTGAACCTATCAGTTTCCAAAACAAGAATGACTCTAATCTGTTTAAATCACGAGTCAAAGATAGAAGTGAACTAGTTCTAATAAGCCTAAAACTTGAACCAGATAACGAAGAAAAAAAAGCTCAAACAAACTCAAAAACAGAGTTGAAGAAAAGAGAAGGATGTTCCTAAAACTTTCATATCTTAAGCCTTCACCTTTTTTATTTAATTTTTTGCAAATAATTATCTATGACGGCTTTTTTTTTATGCCATCGTTAAACGACAAGTTAGGCTTGTTCAATCTTTGACTTATGCTTTTTTAAATTTCTTATTTTAGAAATTGAAGAATAAATATGTTAGACGGTCTAGCGTCCTAACGGATAGAAGTTAGGTAGAGAAGCTTATATAGACTCATTTATTTAATGCGGGTTCATGGTGAAAAACAAAAGTAAACTTCGAAATTAGTTTTATTTTTTTCAAAAATAAAAATGTTTGTAAAGAGTTTGCCAATCCAAATGCTCTCAAGAAGAAAAAATGTTGAAACAGTAGGATTGAGTAGGTAGAAATCTTGTTTTGATATGATTTACGTGTTGTCTTTCACGGGCTAAGATTGTCAAAAGCAGAAGAGAAGGCAAGAAAAAGTGAAGAAAGTTGCTTCCCAATGGATATAAGCCGTGATCAGCCCCTAGAGAATACAAGTCGAAGTTCTTGACACCTTGAGAAAAGATGCCATCCCATGTGGAGCTACTTTTAGCCACCTATAAAATTTGTCATATCAAATGGTGGCTAAATCATTTTAAAGCCTTTAAAAAATAATTTTATTGCCAAATTTTAGTTTTTGAAGTCTTGTAGTAACTTATCCTTGAGATATACTTTCCTTTCTTCCTTTCCTCATTTTCCTCAAGAAATGTTGTTTACCAGAAGAACTACGAAATTTCATTTTCCCTTTTTCCCTTCCCTTTTCTCTTCTTTTTCACTCATAAAACATTTCATTTACCCCTCATTCTCCTATCAAAATTCCCTTTGAACCTTTGAAATTTACTTTGAAGGTTTAAAAACCCCTTGTTCCCCTTCACAAAGCTAGCTTCGAAGATGCGACGCTGACACGGCCCCTGAAAACACGTTTTAACCAAGGCCCTAAGCCCCCTTTGACCTTGGCTCTAACTCTGTCACCACATAAGACACGGAGTGGTGACCCATGGACAACCCCTTTAGCGCAATCGCAATCGGGGTTTCTGTTCTTCTTGTTACCTTCTTTTTCCTTTAAAAAAGGTTTTCGATGTGATTGGCCCCTTTTCTCACTCTGATTCCTTTTGTTTCATGTAACTTCGAGCCCTCAATCGGACGCTAACCACCATAAACCTATTCTAAGGTTAAATTTTCCTTTGTGTTTATGAAAAATCAATTTTCTTGTGTTTCTTCGAACCGACGAGTTTGTTTTTAGGTGAATTATTAAGTGATTGATCTATAAATGCGACCGTCGAGAATCTGCGCATTGAAAATAACAACCATAACCTTTGTTTTGTTCGTAAAATTTTAGGTACGATTAGGACTTAAGACCTTTGTGCTGGGTTAAAACCACTTCCCCATATAACTCCATGCAGGGACCAGCGTTGCGTGCGAACGCTAATCGCAATCGGAAAGGGTTTGCGATGGGCGCATTTCTTTTGTTTAAAAAGCTTTCGCTTGGGTACGATTGAGTTTTGTTCTATAGACCCCCGCATTCTCCATAGTTGATCCTTTAAAAAAATTAATGGTCAGCACTAATCACATTGCGCCTACCACATCTCTTCATCGACATGATTCTTTCCCCGACGGTCGATCTCTCTGAATCGCGGTTACGGTTAATCGCATTACCAATTTTTACGTACCTTTGCTCTCTCCCCCGTGATTGAGTTTTGCGATTGGATACGGGCCATTCATTTTCACTCATCGACGGATCCCGAGATCCAATCCTCACTTCCCTTTGTTATTTCTCCGTCTAAGCAGTGTTCTTCTCTTGAACGAAGATCACGGGTCGGTCTGTGGACTCGGCCGGCCCCACATTGCTCACGATCTCCGCTCGACCCCCTACCTTGTTTCTTTCATTTCCAAAATTAATCTGGACCGCTATTCTTCTAATCCCAACGGTCTCGAGGTTAAACAGTAAACCCAACTCCTTTAGGACCCTGTCTCTCCATCGACGAAATCACGACCGTTCATTCTTGCTGTCAACGGTCGATAATAAGCACGCCGACACGCAACCTTTTCGCTGCGCACGTCTTCGTGTTATCGTGCTTTCATCCATAGTTGGATGTAGGCCTTCTCCTCGACCGAAGATCCATATTGTGTAAATGCGAGTTCGACGGTCATTTCTAAGGTACACGATATGGGCGGTTTTTAAGGACACGTGGCGGGCGGCGAGAGCATGTCACATTTTTATGAAGATTTTGAAAACCGCTTAAGAGAAGCTGACGTGGCACCAGTTGCACACCCTTAACCACCTTTTCATTTATATATTACATTCCATCGTTTAATCTCCACGATTACGATCTACGAAATCGGTGCCGGTTTAACCCAACCATTGAACCACCACCTCCATTTCTCTCGGGACTTCCTTGATTAACCTCCACCGGTGTCTCCTGGCGAACAATCTAATGGCACTGATCTTCCCCTACATCCAAAAATATCATTTAACTAAATTTACACCTCAACGAATATTTTTTTCCCTTTTTTATATATTTCCCTCCATTTGCCTCGAAATGTGGTCGGTGTTTTAAAAACCTACGTAATGTGCACATCAACAAGACATAGAGAAACTTAATCAAACGAAGAGTATCGGTGTTAAAGATCTAGTCTAGCAGAGATGAAAAAGAATCGAAGGTGTTTAGTGGTTTTGAGGGATTACGACCTAAAATCGATTATCTAAAACATAATCCAACTAATTAAACACGGTTTGAAGAACGAGCGGAAATTCAAGCCTGGACTAAGCCTAACACAAAATTAAAACAAATTAACGGTGTTTAAAGAAAAACAATAATATGTATATCGATCGAAAATATCGCTGCTTTCAAAGGCTGGGTGAATCCTCTCGGTACATGAAAAGATACACTGCCGGCCTCAAAGCAATCAAAAAAGGCCTGAATTGCTGCAGACGAACGAGAAGATATTTACTCAATACGGTACAGCAGATTCTTCAAGCAAAAGAACTTATTACCTAAATGGAAGTTATTCCTGAGATAAAGAAAACTACCAAAATAAAATCTTCCCCGTAGGTTAATACTTAAACCAGTGTCTGAGGAGGAAATGTCGGAAAATTTTCTCCATTTGGGCCCCTCAAGGTCGAAACATTAAATTGTATTAATTCAATAGAATCTTTTGGCTATCCCACCTCACTATGTTTCTTATGTAACCATTCACCAAAAAATTAGTCAATGTTGATCCTTTTATGTCTGTTGCTGTAAATATTTTTCACAAAACTACTTAGCTTCTGTTTTGTAATTAAAGATACCTAAGTTGAGATGAGAGAGGTTGAAGTTGTAGAAGACAACTGGAATTGAAGATTGTAACCTTTCAGTTTAAAACCGTAATGCAAGGTGATTTATGGGATCTGGTCTATGTATGCAACGATGATTTTTTTCTTATTGTAAATTGTTATTTTATTTCTGTTTTAAATAACCTGTATTCTGCGATAAAGAATGTGATTTATAGAGTTGGGATTCTTGTCAAAGGTACTGCTCTTCTTGATAAGCTTTATCTGTTTTCTTTTCTAATTGTCATTTAAGAATGATTTAATACGATCCCGAAGTCAAGATGTTGGCGTTCCCTTCTCTTCTCTAGAATTTAAACATTAATCGTGAATGTTATTTTACAGTTTAACGAGTAAAGTTGAACTAGGGAAGTCTATGAGTGAGCCACAGCTCCTCTCGTTTTATCTCCAAAGGTTATTAAAAATTTCCTGAAGTATGTTGAAAACGAGGCTGAGTTTCAAGTCCTTACAGTCTTAGACTATTCTTTGTTATCTTATATGTTGTCTTGATAAGTTTGCTAAGCGAAACTGAAGTCTATGGTAATTTTGTCTCATCAGTTTATTCTCCAACATTTGCTTTGAAAAGTTTCCTTTATGAATGTATGCTAAAAAGCGGATAGGTTCAAAGTCCTTATAGCACGATCTTAAGCTATTTTTTTAAATGTTTTCTATTGAAAGTGCATCAAAAGCAGGGCTAGTTTGATACTTACCGATCTTAGATTGCTTTTATGTCTTTCCTAAGTGTATACTTAAAGCGAGTGGTTTCAAAGTACTTACTTGATCTTGGGCTGTCATACTAATTTATTTTAATTCACTTTCTTATCGTTTCATTTCAATTAGATAAAATCCTTTGAGTCTTAGAACCGTACCTAAAGCTTGCAGATGAAGCCCTCTTGAACACTTGTTATTCAATTACGTCCTGCTATGACTCCATAGCCCAATGGATTAAGAGAAACACTTCTTGCCTATCTTGTTAACTAAATCATTTTTTCTGTCTTTCATTCACCTTCTGCCCCCTTCATTTAATTTATTCACCTTCACATATCTTTGCCCAAACAAAACAAACAAAACCTTGTTCTTCTGTAACTAGCCTAAAATCACATTTCAAGCCTTAAATATAAATCAATATTTGCACTTGTAAGTCCCTCTCTCTGGATTAGGAGGAATAGATCTATAGAATCTGATGGTTTCAATGTCCTCCCTATAGCTTTAGTCTCACCAATGTCTCGGGAGGTACGGGAAAGCTAACATCCTGCGGCGACTCCTTTGGGGTTAAGGTGAAGTACCTGTCATTCTTAAGGACCTCGGGGAAAACACTTGATTCAAGAACATTATTTGGTATATTAGCAGTGGACCTTCGGGCATAACATTTAAGCGACTCGGTGGAACCAGGCACGGAAATCATGTAAACAGGGCCTCGGTGTTAGGTGCGGTACAAGTAGCCTTCTTCAAGCGCTACTATGTAACTAGTAATCATGATAGAACTTATTTATTCAAGCAAACCTAGAAGACATTAGGATTCTCACTGCAGAGCTTATCAAACCTTAAGAGGGATCAACAAGCTTAGCCATAAGACAAAACATTCTTTGTCTCATCACCATATGTAGCTAAGTGTTGAAGCAGTTTGGGATCTTGTTAGAACCATAGAATTTGTTTGAAAAAAAACTCGGAAAAACCCAAAATATTTCGAGATTGGTATTTAAATAAACATGGTGGTGGAACCTAAAACCTTTTACCTCCCAAAATACTAAAAGAATTTCACACAGTGACTCCACAATCCTAAAGCAGAACCTTAAGGCTCACTATGGGAATACCCATTATCATCATAGCATCATTTAAACTCGGTTAGAGGACTTTTAGGATTAAGAAATTTTCTTGTTTAAAAGATAATTAACTACTAAGTGTCTGTTGCTTAAACTTTTCTTGTAGTTGAATTAAGAAAAACACTTAGCATAGTGGCTCCTAGAAGGATCGCCACACAAACCTATCCACGATCCAAACCCTCCTGAGATAGTTGATAACTACTGAAAGAATCTGAAAAAGTCTTCTAAGGTTAAATCTTCAGCGTTTCGGATCACCCCATAGAACTCATTTTGTCTGATAATCTTAGAGCTCTACAACAATCACAAATTGACTTAAGAAATCCATTTCGAACTAGAATCCTTGATGATATAATTAAAATAGTGCGAATCTCCACTTTCATCCCAAGACAAAGTGAGCATCTTAGTAGTAAAGAAACTACACCACAGTTTACATTTCCTTCATAACTTTGGTTTCTCTCATCCTAGATCGGCTCATGATCTATTGCTAGTCCATCACTTCTATTCTTCACCGCTTCCATTGTTCAGAGCTACACCATTCCTCCAACCTCCTCCGCCCTTAAACTAGCACCGAAGACACTCTATCTGGCAACATGGTATGCTTTCATAGTCCTACCCCACCTTTGACGTCAATCTCCCACGGGACTATAAGTCCAAGATACCATTGTATGATGCTAGTAATGCTACTCTTTGCTTACAACATGTGGATAAGATGAATAATACTTTATTAGAAATAGGATACGATGATGAAAGCTCTCATTTCAGCTCTTCTTATCCAAAGTTTAGGGGGAGGAAAGCAGAAAAAATGATTCAGCTTAACCCCTCATAGTATTAATGACCTCCAAGCCTTCCATCGGTTATTTTCAAACAAAGCAGGCGATGGAAAAAAACACTCTCCAAATACTTTTGGACTACAAGAATCTCAAGAAACAACGGGAAAATATGCAAACTTATTGCACTAGGTTTAACAGTGTTTATAATGCCCTTTCAAAGATTTAAAACCCATGGGGCACTAGAAGCTTTAAACAATTTTCCTAAAGATTTGATCCTAAATGGCTTATCAACAGAAAGGAATATCTAACTCTAGAAGATATGCAAATAAGACTCTTCTTTGTGGAGAGATAGTTGTTAATGGAGAAAAGAGCAAGAATGAGGCCAGAAGAAAGTGTCCTTAGAGAGAATCTACACCTTCCACATCTTGCTCAAAGATGGAAAGAATGATGGAGGAGATGATGAAAAGATGAGCATACTTGAAGGAGAGCACAAGGAAAGTCAAAACCAATCGGCTCCTCAAAACGGAAATCGAAATCAAAATCGAATTTGGGAGAAACCAACCTCGAGAATAGACCAGGGAGGATGATCAGCATATTGCTCTCATTTTTTATCAAAAAATATGTAAGAGAGTTGAAAAATATTCCAGACAAATGAGGAAGATGACATAAATATGTTGAGAGTGGATAATAAGTTTTGAAGATCATTACAATAGGAAACAAAGTCTCTACTAACGATGACAAGAGCGAGGAAGATGGTTACAGTATCGGGAAATGGAAAATGTCATCATAGAAACCAAAAAGGAATACCCAAGCCTTAGAAAACAAAGACGATCGAAACTCCTAAGACTAAAGCCTGCGAAAGTTAACGACGACCCTATAAATAAGCCCAAAATTACAAAACGAAGCATAAAATAGTGTTTGAAGTGCTGATAAAAGTAAAGAAAAGCACTCCAAAATAATGAAAAACGGTGCGGATCTTAGCGAGCGCTAGTACTCATCTAGTTATGCTGTGTTAAAACAATTCTAACCTAATACAACAAGAAAAATCAACAACATGATCTTCTTTGGGTAAAATGGTGGTTAACAAAATTTTGAAACAAACCTTGTGAAAGTCGGCTACTGAGTTTGGAAGCGAGGGAAATTGCCAAGATAAAGATCTTTGTTCCTACCACTGCTGAATAACCCCATAAAATGTCTCCCCAGGCCTTTGAAAGCTTTCCTTTTTAAAAAATTATTGACAGTCATCCTTTGTTGATCACTGACTCTCTGATCAGACCTCAGAATAATGAAAATTAAAATCTGGGAAAATTTGGTTTTAAATATTTTTATCAATTACAACCAAATGTTCAAATAAAATTTTGCACAATGCCATGCATGATGAGGCCCTCCAAGTTCAACTGGCTAAATGGAGGCTGGCCCCAATGTCATCGAGCCACTTCATCACCAACTCTGCAGCTCCTTTGAACAGCTGCCCAGACCGTCAAAACTCCATACTGTTTTCTTCTCCAGAATTTGGTAATGGATCATGTTGTGACAGACACCCCCAATGCAGCACTGCCATCTCAGAATCCCCAAGCTTCAGGCCCAGACCAGTGTGGATGGACTGACAGCACAGCCTGTCCTGTCAGATAAAGACTTACGGAGATCATATGCATTTAGGTAGGAGAGGGCTGGAAAGCTCTCTTTGCTCACACTCAGGGCTTTCAGTATTCATGAAGAGACAAACTGCAGAAGTTAACACCAGCCTGGTAGGCTCCTGTTATGGCCACTTTGCCAAAAAGAGGCTGAGTTTGAGCAGTTTGGGGCTAAAAATCATGGAACATTGACAGCCCAGCGTTATTCATACCTGGATTGTGTCTTAGTTTTCAAAGATTTTCCTTTTATTTTCAGGCTCAGTGATGACCATCACCACGGAAAAGTCTGCAGAGTTAAGCAGCTGCCATTCATGGTATGAGAGGAGGCCACCTACGGTCATCCTGTGAAGCAAAACACACACCATTCAGCTTTTAAAATCAGAGTTGCTTTGCTCAGTATGTTTTGCACATAGTGTTCATGACATTAACACAATTAATATTGAAGATATTGGTGGCAAGGCTGCAATCGACCCAAGGACTAAAGCTTCTAAACTCATTGTGCTGATTAGTTAGATTAATGCAGATCAAACACAGCTCCATTCTAGCCACAACAACCAACACCAGACAGCTGAAAGGCTACTAACCAACAAGCTACTTCTGATTCCTCTTGGTGACTCCTTTATGTTGACTTCTGCCTCCTGGTTTATTAAAAACGAGCAAAGTTTTAAAGTTAACGTTGTCTGGCTCTTACTTTAAAATATTAAACTACTATGAAAAAACAAACAATTTCTTTTATAGTGTTTGTGCACAGTGCAGTGCGGAGAAAATCAGCGCTGAGTTCAACGAAGAAAGAAAAAATATATGAAACCTGCTGGAAAACAATAACCAACAAAATACCAAAGGCCAAACCACAGCACCTCACTAAGTACACAAAAACAGTAATTTTAAATACTTAAATGCCAAATTTTTGAAAACTGCATGGTAACTACCATTTAACTACGTCATACTTAGAAATTGTGAAATTACACCACTCACATTTGTGAGGTTCAGCTTCTGCAGAAAAATCACTACTATTCTGGCGACAATTCATACATCATTCTACTAAGCAATTCAGAAAACTCCCACCAGCTAACAGCTATGTCTACATTCCTCAGGGCTCTCTACAATTTGTTTGGTCTAGAAAGTCTCTTGATAATCTTGTTGCATTTGGATCCAGAAGATGGTTGAATTGTCTGAATATTTAGATAACATTTGAATATTGTTCTTGCTTATTACATAAGGTAACGGTACGAATCTCTGCTGAGGTTTGTTGAAAATAATCAAATGTTCTTCGGGAAGCAACAAGAATTATTGGCACACAAAGCTAATGCATGCTATGGGGTGACGAGGTTAACCCAAAATCTGTTATAAAACCTATTCCATTTGTGTATGGAATGATGCAATTTTTCAACATGACCTAGGTGTACACGATTCTGATTGATTTAAATTGATGTCAAATGACATGATCCGTAAGAATAAATTAGACCATACCACATCTTGACTTGAGGGGGAGTTCTACAGGCATTAAAAAAGCAAGAGAGCATCAAGAAGCTTTCGTGGAAAAGGAAAAAAACTGATAATTTTAATGTTGGTGACAAAAGAGTGTTAGTGGGACTAAGGAGAGAGAAAATAAAAAGAGGAAAAAAACATGGGAGATTTTATAACTTATGGTTTGGCCTTATCTTGTTCATTCTCTGCCTGGTAACAGTAACTTCTTCTCCCAAAATTGAATGGGCGGAAGCATCCAGGGAGTCTATTGAATGATGCTCAGGAAACATTATTTCTCATGATCCCATCATGTTTGGAAGCCTTTTATCTTTTTTTTCTCATTATAAATATTTCATCCCATCATTGCATTCAAAGTTAGAAAGATCAAAAATACAAAAACAATAGAAATAAAGAAGAAGGTAGATTATTAAAAACAAAAAAGAAAGGTATAGCCTCTACCAAAAAACAAAATCTGAAGGTGGCAAAGCTCAAATACCACTTCTAAAGAAACACACTCCTAGTTAGTCATACGCCTAATCTTGACTAATTAGTTTTAAATTTACTACGATAGGTTAGAAATAAATTTGAAACAACATCTTACGAAAGCTTATCGATTCGTAGAGACTGGGATAGAAAATAAGGGTTCGACAAGCCAAAAATCCAAACCCGGGAGTTTCCAAAATAATAATGACTCTAATGTCTGTTTTGAAATTTTGAATCAAAAGGAAAGTAAACTAGTTCGTGTGTATACGAAAGCTTGAACCGGATAGCAAGGAAAAACAACTCAAATAAATTTAAGAACGGAGAGATGTAGAAAAGAAGGATGTTCACAGAGCTTTCGGATCTTAAGCCTTCATTTTTAGTTTGTTTTTCTGCATCATAATCAGGCGGCTTGTTTTTATGCCATGGATTAACCCTTAGTCTATTTATTCAATCTGACTTGTATGCTTTTTAAATTTCTTGTTTAGAAATTAGAGAATAAAAATATGTTAGGCAGTCTAATCCTAATAGGATAGAAGTTAGGTAGAAGCTTATAAACTCAAGTTTATTCAATACGAGTTCTCTGTGGAAAATAAAAATAGACTTAGATTAGTTTTATTTTCAAAAGAATAAAAATGTTCTTAAAAAGTTTGCCAATCCAAATGCACTCAAAGGAAAACATCATCACCAAGCAGGCCAGGTTACGAGTGGGTAAATCTTGTTTTGATGGCTCTGTAACTTTCATGGCTGCTAAGATTGTCAAAAACGAAGGAGGAGAGCAAGAAAAGGAAAAAAAAATTCACCCAAGCCCGACAGCTAACTGATCGGCCCCCTGAGAACTCAAAAGTACGAAGTTAAAGGACACCTTCAAGAAGGTACCATCCCCATGTGGAGCCACTTTTATGCCTGCAAAATTTGTCATATCAAATGGTGGCTAAATCATTTGCAAAGCCTTCAGAAATAATTTTATTGCCAAATTGTTATTTTTTTGAAGTCTTATAAAGAAAAACATCAGCGAGATACTACACTATTTCTGGCTATCATTTTTTCTATAAAAAAATATACAATTCAAGGAAAAAGACTATTTGAAGAATTTCCATTTTCCTTTTTTTCCCTTCTCCTTTTCTCTTCTTCATTCATTCATAAAACATTTTGTTTACCTACGATATATATAAAATTTCTACTTTTGAACCTTTGAAATTTGCTTTGGAAGGTTTAAAAACCTTGTTCCCCTTCTACGAGAGCTAAAAAGCCTTGAAAATCTATTATTTGGCTAAAAACCCATTTTTTAACTAGCGGGCCCTATTTACGACCTTCAGCTCCATCACCCCCATACTAAGAACTTGGAGCGGTAAGCCAAGGACGTTCTTCTTCAAGCGCAATGCGCAACCAGGGGTTTTATTTCTTTGTTGTTGCCTTTTGCCCTTTTAAAGGTTTTAGATGTTCGATTATTTTACTCCAATTATTTTGTCTTTTCATGTAATATAAGAGCCTCAATCGGGCACTAAACTTCCATAAAAACCATTCCGGGGATTAGAATTTTCCTTTGTATTTTATGAAAAATCTGGTTTCTTGTGTTTCGATAACGGACTCGACGGAGGTTTGTTTTTCGGTGGTTAATAAGTTGTTGGTCTGTACGATCATGAGCAGTAGAATCTGCTGTAAAAATATGTCATACTTATAGTTTTGTTAAAAACCATTGTTACCATTCTTGGTGTCAGACCCAAAATGTCTTCATATAAACATTCTTAATACTTATTCACGCCTCGGACCAAGCGTTAAGTCCCAACGCTAATCGCAATCGGAGGAGTTTGCGATGGGCGCATTTCTTTGTTTAAAGAAAAAGCCCCCGATGTGATTGAGTTTTATTCTATAGACCCCACCGCATTCTCATAGTTGATCCTTTAAAAAAATCAGCAGTCGCCTAATCATTGCGCTTTGCCACATCCTGTTGTCAGCATGATTCTTTCCGTCGCCTTGATCTCTGCAAAGATCGTGATTCTGTTCAATACGCATTGCAATTTCTATACCTTTCACTCTCTCCCCCGTGATTAGCGATTTTACGTTGGATACAGGCCATTCATTTCACTCATCGATGGTCCGGATCAACTCTCTCTCCTGCTATTTCTCAAATCCCGCCGTCTCGCCCTACGAGAATCCCTGCAAAATCTCGCCTACGGAATCCCGCGCCGACCCATTGCTCCCGATCTCCCTCGACCCCACCGCATGTATTCTTTTCATTTCCCCAAAAATTAAATACGGACTAATCATTCTTCTAATCCCAATAGTCTGATTAAACTCCATTCAGAACGGCTCATGGGACCTGTCTCTCCATCGACAAATCATGACGTTCATTCCCATGATCCGACGGTCAATATTAAACGCCTTGACCACCGGCCACTTTTACTTTCTTGCGCATCTTGTCTTATCACGCTTTCATCTCTACTGTTGGATGTTACGACCTTCATCAACATGACAAGGATCCATATCGTGTAAATACGGATTCGACGATTCAATTCCTAAAAATTACACGATATGAGGCGGTTTTTTTGAGACACGTAGGCGGGCGGCGGAGCTATCGCATTCCCCAGAGATTTTAGAGCAAGCAAAAGAGAAGCATGACACCAACGGTTTTGGTGAAACCACCTTCCCCATTTATATTACATTCCATCGCTTTTAATCTCCCACGGTCAATCTCGAAATCTATATTTTGTTCTCACCATTGAACCATCGCCCTCCACCATTTCTCCTAGGACTTCATCGATTAACCTCACGTTGCTCTCTGTTAGTAGGTTCTAATCCTTCAGCTAGAATATTCCGCATCCAAAATATCATTTTACCCATTACCTCAACGAATATTTTTTTCCACACCACCTATGTTTCCCTCCATTTTTGCAGGAGCACGATGATATTTTTAAAAAACCCTATATTAATCATAACGCATCAACAAGACATAGAAAAAGCAATCAAACAAAAGAGTATCGGTGTTAAAGGATCTAGTCATGAGAGATGAATAATTACAGAATTGTTTAAGTATTTCGAGAATTCAAACCTAAATACGATTATCTAAAAACATAATCAGCATAATTAAACACGATTTGAAGAACAAAAGCAGAAATTAGGCATAATTAGGCATAACACACAAAATTAAAAAAAAATTAACGGTGTTTGAAAAACAATAATGTCTATCAGTCCTAGAAAGCCCTTTTTTTATCGAAAAAGCTAATGATCTCTGTTGCCAAAGATACTGTGACCTCAAAGCAATCAAAAGCTAGTTATGACGAACGAGAAGATATTTACTCAGCTCTGTTGTGATTGTGTACACCAAGCCAAAAGACTTATTACCACTATCGGCGGAAGTTATTACCTGAGATGTCAAAGAGCATAAAGTCAACAAAATATTCTGACAAGCTTAATACTTAATGTAAACCAATTTATTCAGGAGGAAATAATGGAAAAGTTTCTCCATTGAGCCCCTCAAAGGTCGAAACATTAAGTGTATTAATTGAACCTAGAAGATCTTTTAGCCTATCCCACCTCATTTTCTTCTATAAATACTTCTATAGAAAGATGAGATAATGTTAGTCTGCTGCCATGTCTGTTACTGTCATATTTTCAGCTCGCTACATAGAAAACCTCATTTGTAATTGAAGATACCTAAGTTGAGATGAAGTTTGGTGAGAACCATTGGACTTGAAGCATGCTTGGTTTATGAATCATCAAAATACAGAAGCTGATTCTGGATCCTGGTCTATGTCAATGGTGATGTTTTATTATACCATTAATCCATTTCTTCTTTCCATTCTGTCCTACTAAGACCAAAAATATGTATTCAGGGTATTCAGGAGATTTCTAAGCAAAGAGAACCTGCTCTTCTTGTGCAGCTTTATCTACATGTTTTTCTTCCTAATTGTATAGCAAACCATTATCTATGATCTAAAAGATTATAATATGTTGGCATTCCCCTTCTCTTCTTGTACGGAGCTTTAAACATTGTCCTTGAATGTTATTTTCGATTTTAACATGCAGTAAAGTTGAACTAGGGAAGTCTGGTGAGCCATCCTCTAGTTTTATCTCAAAGGTCTGTCTAAAAAGTTTCTAAGAGTATGTTAGCGAGGAGCTAGGTTCAAAGTCCTTACTTGATCTTAGAATATTGTTGTTATCTTATTAGTACAACTCTTGATAAGTTTTCTAAGTAAAGCAGACTAGAAGTCTATGGTGGTATTACCATCCTCTGTAGTTTCTTCTCCAACGATTTGTGGTTTCGCTTTGAATATGCTAAAAGCGGGATAGGTTCAAAGTCCTTACTTGATCTTATGCTATTTTTTTTTGTTTTAAATTTTCTATTGAAAGTACATCAAAAACGCGAGCTAGTTTAAAAGTACTTACAGATCTTGAATTAGCCTTTTATGTCTTTCTTAAGTGTATACGAAAATTAGGATAGTTTGAAGTACTTACTTGATCTTAGGCTGCTCTTTGTTCTTCATTTTTTAATTCCCTTTCTTGTTATTTCATTTATCATTCCATAAAATATTTGTGAAGATCCTAAAACATAGATGACTTGCCCCATGGACCACTCTTGAACCTTGGAGTTTTCAATTACGTCCTACTATGACTCCATAACCCAATGGATTGAAGGCTTTGCTTCTTGCCTATCTTATTAGCGAATCATTTTCTCTTTCCATTTCACCTTCACCTTCATTATGCTTCCTTCACATTCACGGATACCTTCAAAACAAACGAAACACATTTTCTTCATAATAGCCTAAAATCACATTTCAAGCTTTGAAGAACAAATCAGCATTTGCTGCACTTATAGAGAGATCCTCTATATGGATTTAGGAAGGCCTGAATCCTAGAGAATCCAAAAAGTGGTTCCAATGTCCTCTGTGACTTTATTCTCCCACCAATCTGCAAGCTGTAGAGCTAATAGGATGGACAAGGGTGCTTCCCCGGACGAAAGTGGTATAGCCATGGTGTCACTTGTGCGCGATGGTCTGGTTGGGTGAGGAGTGCCATGAAGGGGCTCTCTGCAAACCAACGCGGCGTTTATGATGTGCAAAGGTGGATTTGGTGATAAATGCGATCAACGGGCTGGGGACACATGGTTTATTTACGATGGAAAATGATATTGGGATAATAAAGTTTTGTAAGGACTCTGTCATGCGGGGTTAGGGCCAATGCTGTCACAGAACCTTCAGTGTATGGTGTTGTAAATGGTTGTGGGTTGTCTGCTGCCACTTCCTCAAGTGAAATCATCTTCTTTTTCATCAAAAAGTTATTAGAAAGGCATGACTTTCTAAAAGAAGATGGGAGGGTGCATACTGCCCTGATGTTTAAAAATATTTTCGTGAAAACGAATATGTGTTTTCACTTTCATTCGCCATGGCATGTAATGATAGTGCAACTTACGGTTTCTTAGAATAGACCTTGTACAGTCTCTTGTTATGGACCTCAAGAAGTTATGAAAGAGCGATAAATATGGATGTGGCCCTAATCCTATTCATTTGTGCCCGGGAGATCGGAGGTGCTTTGCGAGCCTTTCTTGCTATTTTAGTCGGCTAGTGTACACCGAGGGAATTAATCTATAAAGGTAACCATGATGTCTGTAATTTCTTCGGTTCAAAATTGCAGGGGCCGTACAAATTAGGTTTGTACGGCCTGCGAGACTTTGCCCTAGATTGCATGGGCGATCTAAGAAAAAAAGGGCACCTCCTTTACACGTGATTCTAAGGGATAGGTGTGTGAGGGCACATTGTTCCTCCTTTGCGTGCAAAACACGCTTGTCGCGTCTGTTAATAACGACGCGTGCCTACCGAAGATAGGCGCCTGAGAGCCATGATGACACAAAATTTTGAATTTTTTTCTCTATTTTTAATGTTTTCTCTTGTCGAAGATGGAGTTGCTGTGTTTCTTGGAAGCTTGGTCTGAAGCGGGATTGTGGGGTCCGGACCGCTCTGGCTGCGATACTGAAATTAATGTTTTGTCGATTGTTACATAAGTGCTATCAAAGATTTATTTGAAAATGAGTTCCACTGCGGTCACATGACCATTTGTTCTACGTTGTTATACATCATTTGGCGTAGGCAATGCAATATGTCGTGATGTGTGGGACGGACTTTGGTGATCACGTCCTAGAACGTATATTTACTTTACTTCGGCTGATTCATATCGGGGGTGAGGCTGCGGTACCCACTCTCCTGCGGGAGAGTGAACTTAGATAGATTACGGAGGTGGCATTCTCGGTGGTTCAACTCTGCCAAGGGTGCATCAACATTGCATCGATGACGGATAGCGAGTGGTGTGCTACGGCGATTGTTGTGTTGAGCGCGTTGGGGTCATTTCTCACATCGGGCATACGCGCGATTTGAGTTTTACGGCAAGCCGAGGGACCTTTTTCGATTTCGCCGCATTTTGATGGGACGGTGCACAGTTGAACAGGTCCGCCATCGATCAGGTGTTGCGTGTCTCGCATCTGTGCAACATTATGTATGATGTTGGAAATGTTGTCATTGATGGCAAAGGGTAGAAAAATGAGGCACAGCTTGTCAACCAAGGAGAAGAAGGAAGAAAAAGGGGGTGTCGCAAACCATATAAAAATAAGTAAGGAGTAGCATCGATCAAAAAAGTAGTGAGCGACGATCGAGCGACCGAGCGCAGAGACATGAGCGAGCGGTTGTGAAAGGGTCATGTGATTTGGAGATTTGGAAGGGGAAGCAACATAGGTAGCAAAAGTAGCAAAAGAAAAAAGAATAAGACAAGTAACAACGGCCCCGGAGAGGAAGCGAGCGACGCCAGAAGGAACAAAGGCATCGGGGAGGCAGATGAGAGTGCGCGAGTGAGCGAGGATAGTAAAAGGGGCCATTTATGCTTCGAAGCTGAAGACGAGCGATGAAAGGTGGAAAAGGCTGAAGGGCTTAATACGAGTTTAATACGGGTTGTAGATGAATTATTGGTGAGTGTTCGTTAATTGAGTTTGTATGGCATAGAATTTGATTGAAGACTAAAACCTATCTGACTTGGCTACATCCCAACGCAGCCTTGTGAAAAATTAGGTCAGGGACCAACATTCACATCGAAATACCCAAAGTTAGAATCAAATTGGTTGAACATAATGTGAGTTTTAAATTGCCTTCCAAAATACCCTTGACGGAAGACAAAATTACGAGTCCAACAAAAATTTCATAAGTTTAAAGGCCAACTCTTCAAAATGTCTATTTAATCCATCAAATACGAGGCTGTGATAGGCTCGATGGGTCGATCGAATGGTGGGAGGGCAAGCCTGGGTGAGCCAAAATAAAACAAAATAGAAAAGCTGACTTCATGAATGGTGTGGACCGAAGTAATTCAGGCAGTGCGTGAATTGGGCTTGATGAAGTGATTGTCATGATTCTATTGGCAAAATTCATTTCACCATACATGTTCAACATTCTCGATGAATACAATAACTAAAAGCAAAAACTGAAACCCCTTTCAGTGATGTGGCATTGAGAAAAATTCAAAATAACTAAAGCCAAAAAGTTCTTCTATAATTTCTTGGGAAACAAAAATGATAAAGACTTAATATATAATATTATTGAAGACATTTTATGGTAACATAATTTATCACAAGATTCTAGAATACTCTTAAACTTGGAAGATACATGACTTGTAAATTCTGGGAATCTTCCCAAACAGGAAGATGCTAAAAATTTGAGTGGAAAAGTACACACATATACATGTATATCGACCACTTTATGCAAGTGTGGCGCCTTTTAAACAAAGATCCAAAAAGTTAATTGGCATACTTGGGACCTCTGCCCAATAGCATCGAAGAAAGGTTGGCAACGGAACTTGTTGTCAAAAGATTGCGTTAATTAGGTTCAGGCCAATGAGGTCTCTGTTCCTTAAGTTCGAACACGTCACCAGGATTAGGCATTCATCGACCTTCACCACTTCAGAAAAAACAGAAATCATTAGACACTATGTTAAAAAATATTGCGATTGCGATTTGAAGTACGGACCCGGTGGGCACATATAAAGCGCGGTTAATATGTGTTTAGTTAAGCCCTCATCATGACAGAACACAGAATACTAGAATAATAAAAATACTTTCAAAAAATTAAAGATGGAATTGGCTTGGGACAATGGGCGTATAACTATGAATTATTAATATTTCGGTGTTAAAGACCTAATCGCCAAGGCATTTAAATGAACGTTAGTGAATACCAAAGTTAAGCGGAGCATCAGAACATTTCAATGGAAGTTCGGTGGAGATAATGCAATCGGAAATATTTTCAAGGTGTTTCGCCATACGTAGATAGGAGCGACTCATACAATATAAATTGAATAGTAAAAGATCGGCAAGTGAAGCGAAAGGTTGTTTCCTATGTTAAATGGGTCTGTTATATCATGAGAGACATTTTGTGAAGGTTTTATAGAAAAGCAAGATTTTTATTGTTGGTTTGTTATATGTTATATCGAGACCACACCGCCTGTCTGTGTGGAGGTTATGATGTCGCACCAACTCATTCCTCTACCTTTTAAGTCATTGTTTACTGTTTGGGAAGAAAAAACATAGTAGTAATTCATTACAATGGTGGGGTTTCTTCAATCGTGGAATATTCGCTGCATGGTAAATCTAATTGTTGTAGGAAATAATGTTCTTTTGTGTTCAACTTAGTGTTCTTAATTCTAAGTAGCATAAATTATCGACAGAATGATATTTGTTGAAGTGAAGTGCCATGTGCCTAAGTAATATTCCTACTTCGTTGTCTTCATCTTTAAGTATTTTAGTTTCTGTTTCTAGGCTGAAAGGAAAGAACTAAATGCGGTGAAAAAAGTTGTTATAGCCTACGCTATGGATGGCAAATAGCAAATGCAAATACTACTTAAATGACCTAACTATTGAACAAGCAGGCAACAAATGCAAATACTAAAATAGAGCAAGCCTAAGCTACAGCAACCATATTCTCACTTCATCATCGCTTAATTTCACCCGAAAAACAAAATCTACATGGGCTTGGACTTATCCAGTTCTGTTCATTAAATCGTAATTTCGGAGGCACAAAATAGGACCAGTTCAGTACATCGAAATTGAGAAGTTCCTCCATTGTGAAATTAGGCAAATAACTTTGTTCCCCAACATCACTCACACAGTTTAGGGTTTAACAAAATATTCATGGAAAAGAACATTTGTAGCATAATAAGATTTCTGCCTAAGCGCTTCCTAATTCGTGCAACTCAATTTAACACCACTGAGCTAATAAAAAGTTATAGATTTCCTTTTTAGAATAGTCTTTGAAAGAGCATTGTTTGGCCAGAAATGGTAAAGGTTGCGAAATACGGTCTTGGTGATGCTAGCTACAAACGATTATGTATTAATGTAAGGAGTTTGGAACAAAAGAAAGTTTTGTAAATAATAGTAGTAGTATTTAAATTTAACAACTAATGCAATTTAAAATTCAATGGATGAAGCCTTCAAGCAAGATACTACATGCAAGCCAGAACTAGAGACTAAAACTAGAGTGTGCTAGTCTACTTGAAGTGCGATGAACAATGTTAAACTAAAAAATATACAAAAGCTTAGCTAAATACGAGCTGAACTATAGATGCATTCTACCTTCGGAGTGTTATACTTCAGAATTAACATGCAACTATCTGAAAGGTGCAACCCATCTTGTTCAATATGAATGATGTTTACAGGAAAGTTTGTGAAAACACGTGCTGTATTTATTATTCACAATTGAACACAAACATATAAAGCTGAAAATACAACTAGAATCTGAACTTTAGCTGTCTCTTACTCATTGTTAATGATGTTTCGGAAAAGAGTTTAGCCAAAAATATTCAGAACCCAGGTTAAGCAGCACTGTCTCAACCAACAAAACTCAAAACCTACATTATGACATGCCTTATTCATCACAGTGATATTTTGGAAGAGTTTATTAGAGTAAGTATAAGCACCGCGATAATTAACGAAAGGATATGCAACTGAAATCTACAACTACTATTTCTTCATGTTGTCATCGTAATGATATTTTTGGAAAATTTATGAGTAAGTATAATTGTGATGATTAATGAAGCAAGTATGAGCCTGTTGAAATCTACTTAGTTTGGAAATGAAAACGAGACTAAATACTTATCTAAAACGTATAAACAAAGTGCTCGAGAGCGGGGGCCCTCTGCCACCGAGGAGTGGCCACCGAAAACTCCACCAACTCCTCGACGTTGCTTCCAATTCATGCATCAAAGGTAGACTTCTTTTATTAAAGGAAAACGTTCGAGCTTTAATTAACAAGTCTTGGAGACTAAAACAAAACATCAACTATTTCACGATATCTCTCGTCTCCATTAAATTCCTTATAATGAAATTACATAACTTCTTCTTCAGAAAAACAAGGATAAATGTATTTTCTACTTCTAACCAAATTAAAATAAATGACGACCTCGTTTGTCTTCATTGCGGACATGTGTAAGTCGCGTTTTAATGAGAAGCTGCCTCTTAGATTTTAATCTCTTCCGTGCATATACATGGAAGATTTGAACTCGGGACTTCGTGAAACAACGAATGATGATGGAGTGCTATGCGATTTTCCCTTATACATTTTTCCTTCGGACATTTTAGCAACCTGTTTAAAATCTAAAACAAGCTGAACTGACATGAAGTGTCTGAACTGTCCCCTGCCTTAGCTATTTTACGAAAAATTAGTAAAACCATTGAAAATCATGAAAATACAATATGTTAATCAATTGCATGTAACCTTTAAGCAATCTGTATAATCGTTTCTTCATTAATTTTAGGCTTATGAAGTGATAAAATAATGATGAAATGAAGTGAAGGTTTGTAAAAGAAGGCAATTCTAGGGGCGTAATACTCAATTTATCATGTGCAGGAAAACCGAGCTCATAATTTTTTGTTACTTGCAGATGTAACGATATTTAATAGCTGCCTTACGGGAAAAAGTTGCAAAAAAAACAAAAACAGGTTGCTACAGCAATAGCTGCAGAAACTGCCACTTTCCACAGCTGTTATTGAATTGACAAAAATATGAACATGCTGCTACAAGAAACTAATAAAATGTACTGCTGCAAGTTGTTGTTGATTCCATAAAACCATTAGTCTTCATCAAAGCCAACATTCATGGTACAATTCTTACCATGCGAATAAATGTATCGAAGTCGAGCATGGGAAGAAATCATTGGATTACCGATCAATTAATGAAAATCGTTAACCAATGCGAGACAAATCACCGATAATGTAAATGAGTGTCAAGGTACCTCAGTGCATCTTGATAGGGACGAATGAATGTGTCGAAGTCGAGTTGCCTGCAAGATTTGACAATCAAGAGACATTGTTGTATTCCCATTGTTATCAACGAGGAGGCTTGCCACTGATGAATGCAAGCTCCAAGGCACTTCAAATAATCTCTAATCTTGATCCCAGATAAAGTGTTGAGGTCGATGGGACAAGATCTGTTGGAAGGTGGACCTTAAGGAATTCCACATCATCCAACTCGAGCATAGAACCAAAAATGATTTGAAGAACCATGAAAGATTGAAACCATCATGAAATTGCAGAACTTATTGTGAACTTTTCTCGCCAGTTGCCTGGTTTTCAAGCAAAGCTCATGTCCAATTGCGCCAGCAAGCTGGTTTTCACAATAGGACTTATTTTTTTCTCTACTTTTTTTTATTTTTTATTATGTCCTACTCTACTTGAAAAAGAAAATATTGATCAAGTATATGAATACTTCCAATGGAACCATGTATGTAACAAGATGATAAATAAACTCATATGCAGGTTTAAAATATACTCTTTGATATGTACCAGTATATGAGATGCCAACTGTCTTGATTTAGATGATGTCAGAAGATGTTGAATAATTGAGCATTGGGATCCGATGACTGACTTGAACCAAGATTCAATGTAATCTTGTCTTCCCTGTCTTTCCTCTATCTTGAAATGCAAGTCTTCGGAGATGTGATCTTTATTCATAGAATCTGGTGATAGGCATGCATGATACTTTTCAATCTCTGGTTCCAATAACTTCTCTTTATCAACAGACATCCATGATTCTTGGACCTTATCTGAGTCTTCTTCTTCTATTTGTTGTTCTTCAATGACAACTGGTGAATCATTTTGCAATACCTCAAAATTGTAAGTTGATTGAGGTGTTTTATTGTTGGGGATATGAAATGGTTGTGGAGGTAGTGGAGTGGGAATGAATTTTTGGGGTGCTTGTGTGGATGGTAATGGGAAAGGTTGAATTGAGGTCAAATAAGGGTGATATTGATGTTGTAGTGGAGGTAAATGGTATGGATAACATTGATCATGGTATTGAGGATAGAGAGGGAAAGATTGAGGATATGGTGGATTTCCTTTATATGGCCTTTGCCAACTTTGTTGCCAAGATTGGTTTTGAGGTTGGAATTGAGATGGCCAAGGTTTCCAAGGTTGGTTTTGAGGTTGGGATTGAGATGGCCAAGGTTTCCAAGGTTGATTTTGAGGTTGGGATTGATATGGCCAAGGTTTCCAAGGCAAGGGTGTTTTCCAATTACCTTGAGGTTGTTGTGCATAACCTTGAAACTGTGCATAAGGATATTGCATCATATTGGGTTGATGAGGCTGCCACAGTCCTCTTGGAGCTACATAAGAGAGTTGCTCTTGTGCTTGATTTTCTCCATTATCCTTCTGGTGAATTGCCTTCAACCTTGGTAATGATGGGCAATCTTCAGTAGTATGTGATCCTGCACAAATTTTACACATTTTAATGTTATCAAGTGGACATTCATGCAAAGTATGTTTCTTTCTACATTTAGGGAAAAATATGAATGAAGCAATTTTTTTCTTGTTTTGCATTCTTAGCATGTCAGTTTGTTTATTTAAATTTCCAAGAATGTTTAGCAAATTGTTAGGTTCAGTTTGACTTACCAATCCTGATGCTGACTTACTTACTTTTGCCATAAATGGATCTTGAGGGGACCTTACACACTTTGCTTTTCCTCTTGATATGTTCTTACATAGTTCACAAATTTCTTGAAATGACAATCGATAAACATCTCCTTTTCCCACAAGATTAAGAATATCAATCCATTCATCCTTTATAGCATTTAGTAGGAGAGTTTTTAATGCATCTGATCCTAAATTATGAAATTTAGATCTTTTGATATTATAAGTAAATATCTCTACTAAATCTTCTAGGCTTTCATCCTCTTTTTGGTTCATGTTAAAGACTTCATTTCTAAGGTCATGGTGCATGCAATAACCTTTATATTTTTCCAAAAATACTCTTTTCATATCATCCCATGTCCCTATAGAATTTGTTCCTAAAGTCATGAACCATCTAAGAGCTCTATCCTTCAATGTTGCCGGAAACAAATTCAATTTTTTCATGTGCAATGAGTAGCCATAAGATCTACAAATTATTTCAAATTCAAAAAGAAAGGTTTCCAGGTCTTCTGATCTCATACCTTTGAAGTTAGGAAGTACAGATGGATGGATGTTCTTCATTTGAACGTTGATATCAGTTTCTTGAATGGGAAATCCAAAAGGATCTTCCTCATTGTCATCATCTCCATCCATTTCTTCAACCTCCTTCGTCACCTCTTCTTCTACCTGCAAAAATATGAATTCATGATGTGGATGTGTGGCTCTTACTGCACCACATGATATAGTGGGTGTGGTAGGTGATTGAATTTTTTGTTTTTGTTTTTGTTTTTTTTGTTTTTTTTGTTTTTTTTTTTGGATGTAAGAAATAAGTTTTCCTAGTTACACTTCCCCGGCAACGGCGCCAAAATTTTGTGCTCAACTTAGTGTTCCTAAATTGAGTTCATTAATTGTCAACCAGGGCTAGTAAACTGTTGAAGTGTGGTGCACTATATGTGCCTAGGTATTTGTTTCTCACTACGTTGTGTTTAGTGTTTTCTGATGTTTTTGGTTTTATGGTTTTATGTTTGAAAAGGGAAAGAACTAAATGCTGGTGAAAAGAAGCTATTGGTTATATTAAAGCAGAACAAGGCCTAAACTATGGATGGCAAATAACAAATGCAAATACTAAAACAGAACAAAGCCTAAACTATGGCTGGCAAACAACAAATGCAAATACTAAAACAGAACAAAGCCTAAACTATGGCTGGAAAACAACAAATGCAAAGCTTGATAATGACTTCATTGCAAGGAAATAAATCACAACATGAGCTTGAACTTATCCAATTCATTCATTAAAGATGTGTTGGAAGAACTTGAGAAATGGACAAGTTAAGTATAAATGATGTTCTCCTAATTTACACAATCAAACAATCAACTTACAATGCCACAACATCTCATCCATGGTTTAAAGGTTTATTGGAATATATTTGGAAAAGAACATTTGTAGCATAATAAGATTTCTACTCTAAACTAGCTTCTAATTTTGTTCTGCAACTCAATTTAACACCACTAGGCCTCACTCAAAAGTTATAGATTTCCTTTTTAGAATAGTCTTTGAGAAAAGGCTTGTTTGTGAAATGGTAAAAATGTTGCGAAATACTCCAGGTCTTAGACTGATACTAGCTTCTGTCCAAATGATTATGTATTAATATGAGTTTGGAACAAAAGAAGTTTTGTAAATAATGAAGACCGTAGTATTTAAATTTAACAACTAATACAATTTAAAATGCAATGGATAGCAACTAAACTTGGAATGTTAATACAGTGAGCTAAGACTAAACTAGAGTGTTACTAGTCTACTTGAAGTGCAGTGAACAATGTTAAACTAAAAAGCCATTATCAAACTTGAAATGAAATCACAGAGCTGAACTAGATGCATTCTACCTCCGAAGTGCTGTAACTAAATTAACATGCAACTATCCTAAGGAATTCTACAACCCATCTTGTTCAATATGAATGATATTTTGGATGAGTTTGTGAAAACAAGTATGGCTGTATTATTCAATGCAATTGAACATAAACATAAAACTGAAAGCAAATACAACTAGAATCTAAGACACCACAACTGTCTCTTACTCGTTGTTAATGATGTTTTGGAAGAGTTTGTAAGAGTAAGACCGGCTGTGACACTTAGTGTAAACAAACAACTAAAACCTACAATACCACAACTATGCCTTATTCATCATGATGATATTTTGGAAGAGTTTATTAGAGTAAGTCTAACTATGATAATTAACGAAAGGAAATGCAACTAAAATCTAGAACACCAGAGCTATGCCTTATTCATCGTAATGATATTTTGGAAGAGTTTATAAGAGTAAGTATAGCTGTGATGATTAATGAAACAAGTATGAAACATAAACTTCAGAAATCTACTTAAGCTAGAAATGAAAACGAGACTAAAATACTTATCTAAAACGTATAAACAAGGCTGCTCAGGAGGCAGGGGCCCTCTACCACCAGAGTAGCACGAAATATTTAACTCCTCAACGTTGCTTCAATTCATGCATCAAAGCTGAACTTCTTTTATTAAAGGAAAACGTTCAGAAAAATAGAGTAACACAGTCTTGGAGAAGTAAAAACAAAACATCAACTAGCTAGCGTCTCTCGGTCTCCCGAGTGATTCTTATAATGAAATTACATAACTATCCTTTGAGAAAAACAAGGATAAATGTCTTTTCTACTTCTAATCAAATTAAACTCTTATTGACAGCCTCGTTCTTCATTGCGGACATCTGTAGAGTCCGTGTTTTAATAGGAAACTGCCTCTTAGTTTTAATCTCTTCCACGTGCATAACTGCTTGGAGATTTGAACTCAGACTTCGTGGAGAGCAACGAATGATGAGGGAGCGCTGTAGAATTTGTCCATATGCGTTTTTCCTTCAGACGACACTTGTAACCCATTTAAACTCTAAAACAGCTATGGAACGTGTGATCAGCTACGGAACGCCTGTATTCTGTAGCTATTTTGCAGAAAATTATTAAAACAACGAAAATCATGAAAATACAATATTTTAATCAATTGCATGTAACCTTTAAGCAATCCTAATCATTCTTCATTGATTTTAGGCTTATTTAGTGATAAAATAATGATGAAATGAAGTGAAGGTTTGTAAAAGAGAAGGCAATTCTAGGGCTCAACATACCCCCATTTCATCAAAAATTTATTCCATGTGCTCTGAAACCTCTGTTAGAACATCCAACTTTATATTTCTGCTTCTTTTGGCCCTAATCTATTTTCTAATCTATGTTAACTTTTCAGAAATTAGTTCTTCATCTTCCTCTTGTAGTGGAGTGTCAATTTTATTTTCAATAACCATGTCAGTTTTTCTTCTTCTGCTCCATCAAAAGATTTGGAAAAATATTTTGTAATCTCCTTATGGAAGCCATCAAATTTCTCTATAAAATTTAACCTCCCTGCTTGTTGTAATAGCTCCTTGACTTGTGGATATCCTTCCAAATACTTGACTCCAACTGGTTCTGTCCTGACAATTAGCCACATTCCTCCTTTGTGCAGATTATCTTCCTTTCAGAATTACTTTTCTATGCTTGAAGCTAGATTGACTACAGAGTCTAATGCTTTATTTTTTGAAACTGTATCTATGTGTCTGAAGATGGATTAGTTGAAGAATGATGCTTCACCCTCAGAATTACCTTGATGCACTTAGAGATGGATTGGCTGCAAAGTGTAATGGAGGTGAATGGATGGAGGTAATTAAGCTATAAGGGAAAATGAAGTGGCTATGGATCTGATGGAGGATTTATGATGAACTTGTGGTGAAATAAGTGAATGATACAATCTTAAGGAGATGTGGAATAGTAGGTTGGAATGTTGGATAAGGGATATGGCTAATCAATTCGAATGATAGGTTGTTTAGGAAACACATGATTATACACATTGTATCTATTTCATGCTTTAACTTTTTGCTATTAAAATAATTTTCACAATTTACCTCAGAATTTTGACCTTGTTAATTGCTGTGCTTGATGTTGATCCTTTGGTCTTCTTTTAGCATATTGGTCTTCAAAACAGAATCCTTCAATTTCCTGTAACCATCATCTCTTTGTAGGCTGTACAATTGTGTCGGAACTGCTTAATAAGATGTGGCTGCAACATGCAATCTGTAAAAAGAAATGAAGTATGACTATGAAAGATGGATGTGAAATGTAATGGAGTGAAAGTGGAATAGGACTTGTGAAATGGAATGAAAATGGCGTGAGATGGAGGGAAAATGGAGTGAGATGGAGTGGAATTGTAGAATGAAATGAATTTTGCAATTTCTCTCAAATGCTACATCAGACTTCCCTGAAATTTTCTGAGGTTGTTACCAATATTATTATGCATCTTCTGACGAAAAAAATCTCTGCCATTGGTTGCACGGATCTCCCAAAAAATGAGAAATGGCTGTAGGTGAAAGTGGCTAATTTCTTGAAGAATACACACTGAAATTTTCTGAAATTTTCTGTGTTTATTCACCCTACCTCAATGCATTTACCATAAAAATTTTAGGACCAACGGATGCACGGTTTGAAAGTTATGATAAAATCAATTTCTGCCCTGTTTCACCCTTCATTTTGCCCAATGTTGCAACAAAAAAGTACGCCACGAACTCATTTTAAGGCCAAATTGAGTGATTCCAATGGGAAACTGTGTATTTTTACCTTCTCTACTGCCACATGCTTCCATAATTTCATTTTGATGAAGAAAAGGTGCTGTTGTGCAAAAATACTCAAATCTGTCCTATTCTGTCCATAACGCTGAAAATTGAAAATCTGCCTGAAAAACCCTTCTGAAATGCCCTTAAAAATTGCTTTTTTCCAAATTCTGTCCGCGTCTTACTCAATTTATCATATTCTGAGAAAACCCAGAAGCTTAGAATTTTTTATTTCTGCTCCAATCTCTTGCAAAAATTGCACCAAAACTGCCTTCTGGAAAAAGTTGCAAAAAAAACAAGAACAGGCTGCTACAGCAATAGCTGCAGAAACTGCCACTTTCCGCAGCTGTTATTGAATTGACAAAAAGATGAACATGATGCTACAAGAAACTAATAAAATTCACTGCTGCGATTTGTCGTTGATTCCATAAAACCATTAGTCTTCATCAAAGCCAACATTCATGGTACAATTCTTACCATGCGAATAAATGTGTCGAAGTCGAGCATGGGAAGAAATCATTGGATTACCGATCAATAATGAAAACCGTTAACCAATGCGAGACAACTCACCGATAATGTAAATGAGTGTCAAGGTACCTCAGTGCATCTTGACAGGGACGAATGAATGTGTCGAAGTCGAGTCGCCCGCAAGATTTGACAATCAAGAGACATTGTTGTATTCCCATTGTTATCAACGAGGAGGCTTGCCATTGATGAATGCAAGCTCCAAGGCACTTCAAATAATCTCTAATCTTGATCCCGGATAAAGTGTTGAGGTCGATGGGACAAGATCTGTTGGAAGGTGGACCTTAAGGAATTCCACATCATCCAACTCGAGCATAGAACCAAGAATGATTTGAAGAACCATGAAAGATTGAAACCATCATGAAATTGCAGAACTTATTGTGAACTTTGCTCA
This sequence comes from Pinus albicaulis, assembly GCA_034641835.2. Taxonomy (NCBI): domain Eukaryota; kingdom Viridiplantae; phylum Streptophyta; class Pinopsida; order Pinales; family Pinaceae; genus Pinus; species Pinus albicaulis. Next base: position 704,604,191 of record CM076579.1, read on the forward strand.
CCAGTTGCCTGGTTTTCAAGCAAAGCTCATGTCCAATTGCGCCAGCAAGCTGGTTTTCACAATAGGACTTATTTTTCTCTTTACTCTTTTTTTTTTAATGTCCTACTCTACTTGAAAAAGAAAATCTCGTTCAAGTATATGAATACTTCCAATGGAACCATGTATGTAACAAGATGATAGATAAACTCATATGCAGGTTTGAAAGACACTCTTTGATATGTACCTGTATATGAGATGCCAACTGTCTTGATTTAGATGATGTCAGAAGATATTGAATAATTGAGCATTGGGATCCGATGATTGACTTGAACCAAGATTCAATGTAATCTTGTCTTCCTTGTCTTTCCTTTATCATGAAATGCAAGTCTTCGGATATGTGATCTTCATTCATAGAATCTGGTGATAGGCATGCATGAGACTTTTCAATCTCTAGTTCCAATAACTTCTCTTTATCAAAAGACATCCATGATTCTTGGACCTTATCTGAGTCTTCTTCTTCTGGTTGTTGTTCTTCAATGATAGCTGGTGAATCATTTTGCAATACCTCAAAATTGTAAGTTGATTGAGGTGTTTTATTGTTGGGGATATGAAATGGTTGTGGAGGTAGTGGAGTGGGAATGAATTTTTGGGGTGCTTGTGTGGATGATAATGGGAAAGGTTGAATTGAGGTCAAATGAGGGTGATATTGATGTTGTGGTGGAGACAAATGGTATGGATAACATTGATCATGGTATTGAGGATAGAGAGGGAAAGATTGAGGATATGGTGGATTTCCTTTATAGGGCCTTTGCCAACTTTGTTGCCAAGATTGGTTTTGAGGTTGGGATTGAGATGGCCAAGGTTTCCAAGGTTGATTTTGAGGTTGGGATTGATATGGCCAAGGTTGCCAAGGCAAGGGTGTTTTCCAATTACCTTGAGATTGTTGTGCATAACCTTGATACTATGCATAAGGATATTGCATCATATTGGGTTGATGAGGCTGCCATAGCCCTCTTGGAGCTACATAACAAAGTTGCTCTTGTGCTTGATTTGCTCCATTATCCTTTTGGTAAATTGCCTTCAACCTTGGTAATGATGGGCAATCTTCGGTAGTATGTGATCCTGCAAAAATTTTACACATTTTAATGTTATCACATGGACATTTATGCAAAGCATGTTTCTTTCTACATTTAGGGAAAAATATAAATGAAGCAACATTTTGCTTGTTTTTCACTCTTAGCATGTCAGTTTGTTCATTTAAATTACCAAGAATGTTTATCAAATTGTTAGGTTCAGTTTGAATTACCAATTTTGATGCTGACTTACTTACTTTTGCCACAAATGGATGTTGAGGGGATCTTACACACTTTGCTTTTCCTCTTGATATGTTCTTACACAGTTCACAAATTTCTTGAAATGGCAATTGATAGACATCTCCTTTTCCCACAAGATTAAGAAGATCAATCCATTCATCCTTTATAGCATTTAGTAGGAGAGTTTTTAATGCATCCGATCCTAAATTATGCAATTTAGATCTTTTGATATTATAAGTAAATCTCTCCACTAAATCTTCTAGGCTTTCATCCTCTTTTTGGTTCATCTTAAAGACTTCATTTCTAAGGTTATGGTGCATGCAATAACCTTTATATTTTTCCAAAAATACTCTTTTCATATCATCCCATGTCCCTATAGAATTTGTTCCTAAAGTCATGAACCATTTAAGAGCTCTATCCTTCAATGTTGCCAGAAACGAATTCAATTTTTGCATGTGCAATGAGTAGCCATAAGATCTACAAATTATTTCAAATTCAAAAAGAAAGGTTTCCGGGTCTTCTGATCTCATACCTTTGAAGTTAGGAAGTACAGATGGATGGATGTTTTTCATTTGAACATTGATATCAGTTTCTTGAATGGGAAATCCAAAAGGATCTTCCTCATTGTTGTCATCTCCATCCATTTCTTCAACCTCCTTTGTCACCTCTTCTTCTACCTGCAAAAATATGAATTCATGATGTGGATGTGTGGCTCTTACTGCACCACATGATATAGTGGGTGTGGTAGGTGATTGAAGTTTTTGTTTTTGTTTTTGTTTTTTTTTTTGAATGTAAGAAATAAGGTTACCTAGTTACACTTCCCCGGCAACGACGCCAAAATGTTTGTGCTCAACTTAGTGTTCCTAAATTGATAACATAAATTGTCAACCAGGGCTAGTAAACTATTGAAGTGAAGTGCACCATATGTGCCTAAGTAACCTATTCCTACTTCGTTGTGTTTAGTGTTTTCTGATGTTTTTGGTTTTATTGTTTTATGTTTGAAAAGGGAAAGAACTAAATGCTGGTGAAAAGAAGTTGTTAGCCTAAACTATGGATGGCAAATAAAAAATGAAAATACTAAAACAGAGCAAAGCCTAAACTATGGCTGGCAAACAACAAATGCAAATACTAAAACAGAGCAAAGCCTAAACTATGGCTGGAAAACAACAAATGCAAAGCTTGATAATGACTTCATTGCAAGGAAACAAATCACAACATGAGCTTGAACTTATCCAATTCATTCATTAAAGATGTGTTGGAAGAACTTGAGAAATGGGTCAAGTATGATAATGATGTTCTCCAATTTCAACAATCAAAAACAATCAAATTAAATAAGCAAAGACCTCATCCATTGTTTAGTTTATTGGAACATATTGGAAAAGACATTTGTAGCATAATAAGATTTCTACTCTAAACTAGCTTCACCACCACCTGAATCCAATTTAACACCACTAGCCTCACTCAAAAGTTATAATTTTCAGAATAGTCTTTGAGAAAAAGGCTTGTTTGTGAAATGGTAAAAGGTTGCGGAATACCCAGTTCAGACTGAGGCTAGCTTCTCATTCCAAATGATTATGTATTAATATGAGTTTTGGAACAAAAAGAATTTTTGTAAATAATGAAGACCGTAGTATTTAAATTTAACAACTAATATGATTTAAAATACAATGGATGGCAACTAAACTGGAGTGCTAATACAACGAGCTAAAACTAAACTAGAGTTCCACTAGTCTATTTGAATTACAGTGAACAATGCTAGACTAAAAAGCCATTATCAAACTGGAAATGAAATGACAGAGCTGAATCACATGCATTCTACCTCCGGAGTGCTGTAACTAAATTAACATGAAACTATCCTAAGGAATTCTACAGCCCATCCTGTTCAATATGAATGATATTTTGGAAGAGTTTGTGAAAAGCAAGTATGGATGTATTATTCAATGCAATTGAACATAGACATAAAACTGAAAACAAACAACTAGAATCTAAGACACCACAGTTGTTTCTTATTCGTTGTTAATGATGTTTTGGAAGAGTTTGTGAGAGTAAGACCGGCTATGACACTTAGTGTAAACAAGCAACTAAAACCTACAATACCACAGCTATGCCTTATTAATCATAATGATATTTTGGAAGAGTTTATTAGAGTAAGTCTAATTGTGATAATTAACGAAAGGAAATGCAACTAAAACCTACAACACCACAGCTCTGCCTTATTCATCGTAATGATATTTTGGAAGAGTTTATAAGAGTAAGTATAGTTGTAATGATTAATGAAACAAGTATGAAACATAAACTTCAGAAATCTACTTAAGCTAGAAATGAAAACGAGACTAAAATACTTATCTAAAACGTATAAACATGGCTGCTCAGGAGGCAGGGGCCCTCTACCACCAGAGTAGCATGAAATATTTAACTCCTCAACGTTGCTTCAATTCATGCATCAAAGCTGAACTTCTTTTATTAAAGGAAAACGTTCAGAAAAACAGAGTAACACAGTCTTGGAGAACTAAAAACAAAACATCAACTAACTAGCATCTCTCGGTCTCACGAGTGATTATTATAATGAAATTACATAACTACCGTTTGAGAAAAACAAGGATACATGTATTTTCTACTTCTAATCAAATTAAAACTCTTATTGACAGCCTCGTTCTTCATTGCGGACATTTGTAGAGTCCGTGTTTTAATAGGAAACTGCCTCTTAGTTTTAATCTCTTCCACGTGCATAACCGCTTGGAGATTCGAACTCAGACTTCGTGGAGAGCAACGAATGATGAGGGACTGTTGTAGAATTTTCCCATATGCATTTTTCCTTCAGACGACACCTGTAACCCATTTAAACTCTAAAACAGCTGCGGAACGCGTGATCAGCTACGGAACGCCTGTATTCTGTAGCTATTTTGCAGAAAATTAGTAAAACAACGAAAATCATGAAAATACAATATGTTAATCAATTGCATGTAACCTTTAAGCAATCCTAATCATTCTTAATTGATTTTAGGCTTATGAAGTGATAAAATAATGATGAAATGAAGTGAAGGTTTGTAAAAGAGAAGGCAATTCTAGGGCTCAACAAGTATAATGCGTTGCACTCATTTGATGAATGATAAGAAGCCATTCCATAAAGTGGGCCCTATGTAATGCAGTTTATTATGAAGGTCGAATGTTGATTAGAGTTTGGTTTAAATTATATATGCAAATCTGCCATATATATATATATATATATTGGGTCTATAACCATGGCGATATTAAAGCCTCCGCATTCAGTTATTTAAACTGCCAGTAAAGGAAACCAAAGCGTTGGAATTTGCCCAGATTTAAAGTCAGCAATTATGTATACAGCAGACACACAATCACGGTGAACAGGAATATGCACAGGAATGAACTTGATAGGTGTACATGCGCAGGTGCACAGAGTAGCAGTAAATAGAGTATGCAAAATAGTTTCTTAACAGCAGCAGAAAAGGACAAAACCAGCAATGCCAAAGGCCAGAAAATGGGCTGAGTGAAATTGTTTTTATGTAACTGAAAAGGTGAAATGTAAATGTTTTAATTGATTTATATTGTTGTGATGCATTGGCAAGTCTCCGGAAGAGAACAAATATCCCACTGTAATGTTAAATTGGTACCTACAGTTATATTTTCTTAATGAGTAGATAAAAGAGATGAGAAGGCAGAAGGCAAAGAGACATGGTTGTCCATTTCGAATTCCCAGTAGAATAAAAACAACCATGAAGCTATTTTGTATAAAACAGGGTAATATCCAAGGGGAGAATGTTACGAAAATAGAGTGAGAGAAGAAGAGTGTGTGCAGCAGAATTGAAGAGAGTTGAAGAAAAAAGCTGCAAGAGGTGTGTATATAGAAAATGCAGAGTATGAAGAATTGAGGAGAAAAGACAAGAAGAAGGAGGAGATGAGCAGAGAAGAAGGAGGAGTTGAGTAGAGATGATGCAGGGCTGATATGAGGACTGATGGACAACAGAAGAGAAGGTACAAAACAGAGCTGATATCCAAGGTAAATCAACAAGTGTTTTTCTTTTGAAAGAGTAAGGACGTTGGAGCTTTCCTATCAAGTTGTAGCTTGATAGATGTCAGTTGTAGTTGACTGAGGTAGGAGCCTCCTATAGGTTGGTGCCTATAGAAAATAGATGGGAGTTGGTGCTTCCACATCAATTTGTAGCTTGATAAAATGTGAGTTGTAGCTGACTGAGGTTGGAGCCTCCTGTAGGTTGGTGCCTGTAGAAAATTGATGAGAGTTGGAGCTTCCTTGCAAGTTGTAACTTGCAGAATTGAGGTTGGAGCCTCCTGTAGGTTGGTGCCTATAGAAAATCAGTGGTGAGAGGGAGTTGTAGCTTATCTTTGCATCACAACAATAATAAGATGTGGTTTTCTCCCTTTATGGGTTACCACTTATATCTGGTGTCTTTATGCATGATGTTTATGTGTTGATCTGGTTTATATCATCTACTTAATACTTGTTGCTCTCATATTAAGTCTACTGTTACATTAGATTAATGCTTTATGCTCACATTCTAAGATTACTCACATGTTAAGTTGAACATGAAATGAAGGTGTAAACAAGTGATAATGAAAAAGTCTTAAAAGTCCATGAATGTGTTAAACTGATTCACCCCCCCCTCTCAGTTTAACTAAGGGTTCAACAATTGGTATCAGAGCCAGTTCCTTTGGTTTAAGCTTAATAGCTTGAAGGAGATCTGGTTAAGTCATGGACTATCAAAATGCACCTGTGTTAAATACAAAAAACTTTGCTGAATGGAGAGATAAGGTTAAGACAGGATTATTGGCTTATGAACCTGAGGTATGGAAGCTTGTATGTGATGGTTACTGCACAGACTGCCCCACGGTGAAAGAACAACAGAGGAATGCCAAGGCAAAATGTGTGATATATGACAGTCTTCATAACAAGGACCTTGAGTTGATAATGGATCTAGACTCTGCAAAAGAAATCTGGGACAGATTGCATTTCATGCACGGAGTAGACACAGAGGACTGCACTAACAAGAAGGATAAGAGAATTAAGAAGAAGAAAAATTCATGTCAACAGAAAAATATACAATCAAATAAGGTACCTGCTAGTGTGAATGGCAGTAAGAACCATGAATAAATTGCAGCTGAAGAAAAAGCCAAACTAGACACAGCCTTGACTGAAATAGAAACATTGAAGAATGAAAAAAAAGAATTTAAGACACTGGTGCAAATATGTGATGAGAAATCATATGAAGATAAGAAAGAAATTATTGGCCTGAAGACACGGCTTGAAGAAGCAAAGAAAGTAGAAGAAACTCTACTGGAAAAAATGAGAGAGAAAAGTCTTGAATGTGAAAAATTGGAAGAAGAACTAGTGAGCCTAAGAAAGAACTTAGAAAAATCCCAAAGAGAACTATTAATGAATACACCTCTAATGAAAGGCTTTGGACAGTTGGACCAGATTCTAAATGCACAAAGGTCACCTCTCATAAAGACTGGGATAGGATATGAAGGAGAAACCAGTAAGTCCAAGGCAGAAGATAACAAGAAAATCATCTTTGTAAAAGCTGTAAAGGACAGTGAATCAGCCCAGCAGATTACTACAAAAATAGAAACCAGCAAGAACAGGATTTGTAAAGAAACAAACAAAATCAAGCAGCAAAATGGAAGAATAGAGAATGAGAGGATGAAGAAATCAAATGCTAAAGGCTCACATGCTCCTAAATATGAAATGAATAAATTTGGAAGATGTCAAAGAAGTTTCTTTCCTCCTATGAAAAATAACACATGTTTATCTTGTCATAAACCAGGACATAATGCAGCATATTGTAAGACAAAGCCAATCCAGTCCAACCAGCAAAGGATGCAGCAAAAGTGAAGAACCCCTGAAGCAAGCAAATGGAAAAGAAAATCTTTCACCAGGTACACAAATCATTTCCATGGCTACTGTTATGCATGCAATAATTTTGGACATAAAATTGTTGATTGTAAAATGTATTCAAGAAGGGGAACCAATTATTATACATCAGCTCAAATGGTGGAGCTCAAAAGCACACAATTGAATGAAAAAAGTATGTGAATGTATGCTCAAAGTAAACTAAAACTAAAACACAAATATACAAAAGCTATCAAAGAGAGTCAAAATGATAATAATACCAACGATGGCTCAAAGGCCTCTTCTTATTAAACGTTTGAAATGGAGAAGAAATTTTACACACTTGCCAAAGGGCACCTAGGCAATGGCTCTAGGTCCCAATGAAAGGATGTTGCCTTCCAAGCTCTGCCTCTGATGCAGTCTCCCTCTCTCTCTGCCGTGGTGGACTAAAATTTTTGGGTGGCCAACGATCGAGTCCTCTTCAGCTCTAGCTCTGGGTCACAAACTGCTGGTGTTGCTTGGGCAACTTCGGCTAGCATAATAATGTGATCACCATTTCTTCATCTCTTGGTGGCTTTATATAGGGTATTTTCAAATCCTCGTTCCCTCCCTTGGTACATGATGGACGGTGACCCAAGGGAGACATATGATTCCATTGTGTGCTACACATATTCCTTTGTGTTCTCACATATTGTCTAGGGGAGGCACTGGTGGCTGTCCTTAGGTGGCTTGGTATAAGGAGTAACTATCCTTTGCTTTGTGTGGTCCTAGAACGTGACATTTTTTGATTTCCAGGAATGTGCGCTTATCGGAAAAAAAGGCACGCAGAAGGCGCTCTTCTCGAAGGATTAAGGGCGCAATTCAACATTTAAGACTAGTTCAAATCTCATTTTCTCAAAACCTTAGAGATTTTAAATACTTGTCGATTCAATAATGTGTTTTTTCCCTGTTAATCCTTAGGCTTGACATTAATTAATGCCATCTTCTGCTATACGATTTTCCAATGTTAACACCCTTTGTGGAGCAATGCACTGTAAATAAATGGCAAAAGAATGAAAATACTGTGTTAGATGATCAATAAGTATAAAAATACAATTCTTACCATGTTCTGAGAGTAGGCTAATAATGAGATCCATGGATGATCTCTCCATTGTGGTCTGATATGTCTCCATGATACCCTTGTGAATGGAAAGTAAAGAACCATGTCTTGCACGCAAGGCCTTCTTCTTATGCTTGGATATCTAAGTAAAGGAGATCATATCATGGTAATAGATGTCTCCATCCACTACTCCACTCTCATCTCTTACTTGTCCATCAATTTCATCATATGTGAAGAGATCCTAGGAACACTCCATCAACAAACCCAAGCTCCCAAGTGATAGCGTTGTTGGCCTTTGTAATAAGGCTCCTGTCATCTCATAGCTCCATCCTTTGACATGCCAAATGCAAAAGTCATCTGCCATAATGCTGCTAGATATGGGAGATTCCTTCCAAAGTGGAAGTACCTCCTGATTCTCCAAAGCTAAGGAGTAGCCCCTTTGCACCATCATTGTGACACTATCTACTCCTGAAACATCATGCAAAGTATGGGAGAAAATTAGCCCACACTCTCCCAAGAGTATCCAAAGGAACGACAACTCTTGTTTCCTCCTCACATCTCCATCATACAGACCATGGAGTGAAAACATGATGATGACATGCCAAGTCTCAGCCAACAACATACCCTTTGAAGTAGGTTATGTCATAAGATGGCCAAACTCTTTCTAGAGTAGCCAACGCAACCTTGCCTTCTCCTGCCCTGTGTCATAGATCTGCAAGTGGCTCACTAGCCTCTTACTCATCAACATCACCCATAAAGCCAATGGTGAGTGTCTACTGATATGCTCTACATGGGTATTCCTCCAATGGAGAATACCATCCTCCCAAATCAAATCAATATCTCTACACTTCATGGGATGTTGAAGTGTAGCCTCCAGAATATCTCCATATCAAGACCACTCATCAATGACCATGTTGAATTCATAAGGATCCAAGTATAATAAAGGAAAAATATTCTCATGGATTTGTGAAGTGCTCATCAAGAAAAAGCCATCATAATGATGGGAGATAATATGTCTCTCAACAACCATCTGCATATCCCTTCCTACATATAAATAATGGTTATTGGAATGCTCCAATAATGGTTGGGCCCCCAACTCATCACTATTGCTTCATGATAGCGTTTTTGCACTCCATGATGGTGCATCTACTATCTCATGCTCATTCACAATGTTGAACATATAGTTCTGCATTGGATTGTTTAGGAAAATACTCATCCTATCCTCCAAAAATCTACACTCCAACCCCAAGAGTTGTGTGCAGCTCATCAATGACATATTAGGATGAATGCATATCTCCTCCTTGATCCTGTCAAGGGTCCTCTGAGCAGTGGTAGTCTGCTGCTCCAAATCAGCAGTGTATCTTGAACCTAGGTCATGCAATGGAATGTCCCCACAACCTTCCGTAAGATGTGTTAAAATAACAGAAAGTGGAAACATTTGCATACCTTGGTTTTGCTTGTGAACATCTTGTACTACTACAAGGGTTCCTCCCACCAGTGTGATGACTTCCCCAACTACTGGTGATGATGGCTACTCTTCTATGGCTGCACCAGTGTTGGTATAAGTCTCCTCCTTCTCATGCATCTCCTGAATAGTGCGTGGGACTCTAAATGTCAAGAGATCAAGACCACTTTGCAAAGGTGCAACTGTTCTCTCTCCTGATGCGACTGCTGTTGCAGCAAGTGGTGGTGAAGGTTTCTCCTCCTGTGATTTCTTCATATCAAACTTCTTGATCAACCTTTGAGTAAAATCTGCATATGCAGTCACTTTTGCATGAATCAAATGGCTGAACCACCAAATGTTTGCTTCACCCTCAAGCTGCAGCACTGCAAATTCAACATCTTCTATTACTACTAATGGATGTAGCAGGAAGAATGCATCTAACTCCATTCCCAAAGACCTTTCTATGCATGTGTATAACCCATCAAATTTTGACAATATAAATCTATTATGCTTTCTCCTTCCATAGCTGCAAGGTCTCCTCTCTTCTTCGAGCTGAATGAACTGTGCGAGTGTTAGATTCTCCTTGAAAGCTCTTGATTGAGATTTTTATTCAGCAAGATCCTCACTTAGAATCTCATGATCTAAGTTTCCCCCATATCCATGCTTTTTATCTCCTTCTTCAAAATAAAAGGGCATAGTATATTTCTTTGGAGCTCTATGCAATGCCGGTTCTTTCTTCTGCTGATAGAAAGTACATGGACCTTCCTCATCTTGAAACCCTATTGTGGTTTCATTTCTTTTCCCCACTTTTCTTTTCTTTACCCCCTTGTTGAGGTCCCTCGTAGATATGAAAAGAGACGAGATAAAAACTCATTCCTTCCATCATTTTGACCTCTTTCTCCTTCTTCTTATTCTCCTGATAGCATAATGGCTGACATCCACAGGCTTGGTTGAGATTATGCTTTGATATCACTCTAATATTTCCAAATGTGAAAAATAGCAATATAGCACATAAACAAGGAAAATAGCAGTGAATACATAAATACATCATTACATGAGACAAATGTACGGCCATATTATTAATCATATCAACTAATAATAGGCACAATATCTCGAGGATCAAGTCACTCGAGAAATAGAAAACAAGCCTCCAATAAGAAAATATGCTAATACATGAAATACACTGTTATACAAATGCCATCACCCATGACAGCATAGTTTTAGGGCATAGATTGCTACAAGAATGATAAAACAATGTATATTTTCTATTATATAGCTCAAAATTTGTTAGGGATAGAGATCTGTGCTCCCAAACACATTTCCAAGACAACCCAGAAAGGGTTTCTGGAAATACCCAAAACACAAAAATGCTGGAATGCATCCCTAGGGCTGAATTGTAGTTGCAAATGAATAACTAGATGGAGGTGGATGAAATTGATGTAGAAATGTATAGATCCCGTCCAATGTATCCTCCAAGTGAAAGGATGATCCCAACACTGAAGATGTAACCCTCCAACTGAAGCACTGAAACCTCCCCTACATATGCACAATGAAATAACACAGTTTGATGATGGAACTGCATTGTAGGAGATGGAAATATATTGGCCTAGTGCCAAAATATGAAATTAATCTCTAGGGTATTCCTTGCTAGCCTCCCAATGGAAAGGATGCCCCTCCACTAAAAATACAACACTGAAAGTGACCCTGCAACACCCTGCAACACAACACAACTCTAAAGAGAAATTGCGTTGTAGCTGAAGGCTGAAGCTTGGCTTCATGCTTGGATGTGGACTATACACCTCAATAATATATCCTGAGTAGGCACTCGAAGGCCCCCGAGGATGAGTGTGGGATTCACGCTTGAGAAGACCCTGGTACTAAACAGTACAACAGACCTTGCTAAACAACAAAAGCATGCATAGAAATGTCACCTGAAAAATCTAGATCTAAAGAGAACAAAATCAATAATCATCTAACATGCCTTCTGTGGCTTCCTTTCCCTTCCTTATATGACTTGTAGAGACTTCTCATCTTGGGTCCCGCTCATTAAAGACACTACTCGCATGCAGACTATCTCCCATTAACTTTGCGTTGTTTCACATTGCTGATCGACTCTCTCTATATCAGCGTTGTTGATTTGGTCAACATTAACCTTTTCCACATGTTTTCTCCCATGTTCACACATGGGGGTGCTTTATCCATCTATCATGATGATCCCTTTTCACATTAAGACAAATTCTATTGCTACTAAAGATATTTATGGGTCACCCTACCCACTTATTCATCTATCTAAATGAAAAAAGAAAAAATTAATATTCCAATTAGCTGCATGCTAATTTATGAATATTACATCCATTATGGCCCTCCATATTTATCCGTCTCATTTCCTCTCATAGCAAGGTGGAGACAATTTCATCAAAATTCAAGGTAGTTGTATTGCTACCTATTGCAATAACCAGTCTGTCCCATGAATCTGGTAGAGAACACAAAAAATTGATGCACTTGTCTTCATATGAGATTTTAATATCATCATATGAAAACTAATTTACCACAATATTGAAGGCATTTAGATGCTATCACGGATTCTCCATCCTTCATCCTCATGTTATACAACTTTTTCCGCAAGAAAAATTTATTCGCTAGAGACGTAGATTGGTACAAAGTCCCTATCTTGACCCACAAAGTCTTTGTCGTAGCTTCCCCTTATACATTAAAAAATACCAAATATGACATACACAACTATATTGTGCTCTTTTCCTTTCGATCCAACTTCACCCAGTCTTCATCGAACATTGTTGTTGGTTTATTACCCAAATCTACCGCGATCCAATGATCTTTATCCATCGGGAGATCCTCCATATTGAGATTCCACAACTCAAAACTCTAACCATTAAATTTCTCGATCTCTACCTTTCCACTGCTCAACATCATCTTTGACCGCAACAATTTATCCTGCAGATCTCCCACTGAACAGGGTCTAAAATAGGCATAAGAAAAAAATTACTCAGCACCAAAGGCATCCCCTTGAAGCCGAAACAAATCTGATACCAAATTTAGGTTTTAACCCTGTACAGAAATTATATACAAATAAATTCTTAAAGGTAGAAAATAAATGATAGTGAGAGCATAAAACATAAAGATATATACACATATATTTTTTCCTCTAGATCCCAAATGGAGACTACCAACTTGATTTTTCATTATATTCCTTTTAGTGTTACAAAACATATATATACATGCCAAAGAATTCATAAACCCCAATCCATTAACCCTGGATTAGAACATAACCATAGTTCCCTTGACCGAATCTACAAAATACCGGGGCTTGAAAACCATCATGCCCCAAAACCATGTGCAAACCCATGCACAAAACCATAGGCTAGTCTGCCCATCGAAAAATAAGAAAGCAAAAAATTTCCTAGGGTGCTACCGTAGACCTTGCACAGGGGTCTACCCACCCACTGTGAACCTTGGATAGGGGGGTTGTCGCCCCCTTGCGACCGCCCCACTTCACCTAGCGCAATGAACATGGGGGGTGTTTTCCCCCCCTCTGACCCCCCCATGCATGCGAATAATTGTGAAAGGAATATAACACATACCCAACAGTGATAGGCCAAATGTGAAACAAGATGATGCATTTTTTCTGATCTTCTTGTGAGAATGGTAGCTCGGGAAAGGGGTTTTAACATAATATGGGTAAAACTTGACTTAATGTATAATGGATGAATGAACATGAAGCTATTCGAGGGCTTTCAGTTTTATGGACATGGCTCTAGAACTTTGGTGTATGGCCTACATGAGTGATGGATGCCATGGAGGGTGAGGTTCTACCAAGCTCCAAGGGTGTTTATCATGTGCAAGGTGGGGTGATGATAAACATGGTCGGGTGAATGAAACCTATGTCTATTTCTTTAAAGAAATGATGTCAGAATATGAAAAGATTCGTGGTGAGCCTATCATGCTGGGGGTAGAATGATACCTAATATTGTACCTTTGTTTGCTGGGACATATGGTGATTTTACATGTTTGTAATACCTGCAACCAATACCCCAAGTAAAAAGAATATTTTTCATACAAAAATATTTGAAGTAATTTGAAAGTAAAGAAATAATAGAGGGAATACCTTAACTGTAGTATGGTGGACGTTGTGCCTGGAAATGATTTTTTCTAAAGCATGGATTTATGGGGCCTAGTTTGAACATGATGAAGTATTGATCATTGTGTTTCTCATGGTTTTGTGATTGGGTACTCTGAGTTCCAATTATGTTCTATTGAACAATTAGAAAAGGGTGATATATGGGCCAATATGCTTCATTTCAACTCATTTGTTTCTTTTGAGGGTTTAAGGTCAGAGCTGAGCTCATATTCCCAGGGTTCTCTTGCTGTTGCAGTCATCCTGAGTACTCGAGATTCATGATGTCAGTGTCAGATAAGACCTTAAATGTCCCACTTTTCATTTTTTTCATTTTCTGGAATGAGGGGTCCGTACAAATATGGGTAAGACCATGCAAGCAATGAAGGATGACCCGTGGGGTCCTCGTGAAAAAGGTAATTATTGTGCGAGACCCTTGCAGTTGGGAAAAATTATGCACGATGGACCATGCAACTATATCTGCTACAGGTGTGCACTCATCGCGCCTAGCTTTTTCACAGGCAAGGGGAAGTCAATTTTTGAAAAATAATTTAATATTTTGTGGTAAAAACTGATTTTTGGTGTTTTTTCTGATTGCAGGATGTTGTGGCGAGAGAGGGAATGGCTTGAAATCTCGGTGGAGGTGGCCAAAAAACCCCATGATTGGGGGGTCCTAACTCTATATATTTTACTAGAGTTCTTAGAGAAAAATATAATGAGGTCCCAAGATGGGCTCCTGTGCTACCTGGTCCAATGCACGAACATGAGACGATGCATTATGGTCTTCTGTCATAGGGATGTCATGATCCATCTAGAGACCTATGTATTTTTTGTGGCCGATTTGTTGCCTGAGGGGGAGGCCCTTCCCTATCCACTTCCTCTTGGGGGAGTGAACATTCATCACTGGGTCGAGGATGAGGAACATTGTTGTCCTGATGAGATCACCCGCGGCTGTATCCATTTGAGCTTCGTGATGTACCTGGATGAGAGAGCTTCCTTGGTGATGATACTTTTCCTATCTGGGTCGAAGACAACAGACCAAGTGTCAGGTTTGCAATTTGTAGTTTTAGGCCGACTTCATGGTAGTCACTTTTTTTACTTGGCTCGCTACGTTTATCAAGGTATGGTAACTCAGCTGAGCAAGGCCCAGAGGGGGACTATCAATACTTTCGCTTATGCGAGCATCCTATATAGCATCATGTACAATATGGTTTTGATTCTGTGGCAGTTTTTGGTGGTGCCCCTGGGTCCTCTGATGGATTCTCAGATGCGTCGATGGGTACTTGTGATGCACCATGGTGGTGGAGGAAATTCGCGTCGTTACTGGGACGCGACGCTTGAGGTGTGGTTTGAGTTGAACCCGCATATGTTCCTTGACTTACTGTATTCATGGATGGATTTCAATGGCGATTCGGATATGGGTCTTCCTGCAGGCTATGCATGGGGTCCAACAAGTATGAATTATGATGTTTTCTGCATTTTTAGGATTTTTATTATGTATAGACCTATATGTCCTTAATGGTGACATTGATACTATTTTTTGTTTTCTCTTGTAGACGTAGGTTCAACAGGGTATCCTACCACTCATTTTGTCGGTCACCAGCCTAGGAGGAGGGACCCACTTGGGGCTAGTCAGGCCCAGGTTGGGAGATAGGGTGGTGCAGGAGGTCCCTCGAGAGAGGGTAGAAGCGATGCAACTGCCCATGGGTATGCTAATTTTCTTGCCCGTGCTGAGTCAACCGAGGCAAAGATGGTGACGATCAAGGAGTTGCTGGCTTCTACCAACATTAGAGTGTTATTAGGAGAGGCTTGAGCTGAGGTTGTTGATGCTGGTGATGCAGGTCTAGCTAATTCATGGAGTCGGTTGGAGAGGTTGACCCAAGCCATGTCGACCAGGGGTTTTGATGACGTCGACGACATGTGGATGGAGATGATGATAGCTCGAGAGAGATTTCATTGCCCTACTTTAAATAGTGCAGAAGTTACGGTTGCAGCTTCTGCACCTATACTTGCACTTGGTGCTTTTGTGGGTCTAGAGGACCCATGAGGCGGGGCTCAACCATAGATATTCTAATATGGTTAGGGAAATAACCCATTGTGAGGATGCATCCTTGCTTTGATGACATGTATAATTCTCATTGACATGATGCTCAGTGACCTATTTTGTATACCATGACTCATATATTTTTTGATGTATATATGCGAGATGAATATTTTTGTTGCTCTTATTATGTGTCTATGTTTATTATTTGGTTTATGTATGTATATTTTTATGATGGATGTTATGTGCCTTTGATGGATATTTGTCTTTATGCCTTTCCTTTTTATGGATAATGGTTTATACGAGATGCATTCTAGTCCAGGATAGGGTTAACTATGTGATCGACTATCTGATTTTTATTTCTTGGTATATGTGTAAATGTAATGTGATCAATGTTACGACTCAATCGTCATGCATGCAATTATTTCCTAAACAGGTGTGAATCTCGTACTTGAAAACATTGATTTAACTGCGATACAACTAACTAATAATCAAGAAAGACATGTATATGGTGAATAGCTTGGTTGGAGGCTTAACAACCCGATGACTGCATCATATTCTTCTTAATTATTGGTAGCTGATTTGATACATACTCCGTTGGTGAGGAATAGTGACAGTTCATGAGAGTATATGGCCCAAGTGACTGCTGCTATATTTTTTGACCATTGAGAGGCTCCATCAGTGAATCCAAAATAGTGGATGGGGGGACGATCCATATGTGGCACAAGATAAATTTTTAAAGAAAGTCCATGATGATTGCAATCATCTCAAAAATTTATGTTACATTCATCTTATCTCTAAGGCTGAGACTTCCTACCCTATGGGTGGATTTTTTTGAGGTAGATCCCATTGACGAGATTAGATAGGTATGTACCGTTAGGCTCAGAAAGAATGTATGCTCCTTTGAGGAGGTAATGTTTGAATATATAAGGAACCTTCCATAATGTTTCGAGCTTCCTGGGTCCTAAGGCTTATTTTCCAACATCATAGCGGAGGACTAGCTCCCCCTCTGAAATGAGCGAGGGGTGATGTTGTGGTTGAATGATGCTTTTTCCCTTTTCTTGTGGGCCTCATTATGTTGGAGAGAGTCTCTTCGAATTTTGTTGATGAGCTCTAACTATATCAACAGTTGCTCTAAAGGCTGCCTATCATCAAGGAGTTCGATAGTTGTGTGTACGTTGGGGATTTCGCGTTCAATGGGAAGCACAACCTCCACTTCATATACCAATTGGAAAGTGGTGAATCATGTTAAAGATTTAACCGCAGTGTGATATTCCCATAAGGCTGAAGATACCATATCGTGCCAGCTAGTTTTATGGTTGTTGAACATACATTGTAACATCATTTTGAGTACTTTGTTAACAAATTGTACCTGACCATTGCACTGGGGGTAGTATGGTGACACAAACTCATGCATAAATGATAGATGATAGGATAGCTTATGGAATATTTCATTTTCGAAATTATTTCCATGGTCAGAGACTAACTCCTTAGGCACACCGAATCATGGGATGACATGGTTGAAGAGAAACTGAGCTACGATTTTTGCCATGTTGTCATATTTAGGCATGGCTTCTGCCCACTTGGTGAAATAGTTGATGACTAAAATAATGTATTTTTGGTTGCCAGACGACGTATGGTTGCAATTCATAAAGTCAATTCCCAATTTACAAAAGGGACATGCTACAGTGAAAAGGTGCAGAGGAGAAGGAGGTGCATTTTCCTTGTGGGTGAAGTGTTGGCATCGCTCAAACCTTTTGACTGCTTGAATGCAATCGTGGAAAAAGGTGGGAAAAAAATAAATAGCCCGCAAGAATTTTTGGAAAGTGGCAATTCCTGAGAGGTGGCTGCCGCAAGCCCCAGTATGGCAGTCATTTATGGCTTTCCCAGCTTGGTCATGAGTGAAGGGTCGACATAAAATAGTGTCAACACCTCTTTGATAAAGGATTTCCCCCATGATAAGGTACCGGGGGGACTGATGGTGTATGTGCCTTTGCTCATCATGAGTGAGATGTGCTTTGGAATTTTGGGTTCACAACAAAATAAGGATGTCTTCGAACCAAGTGTCCTCGGTCATCACTAAGAATAGATGTACATCTCATATTGAGTTGTTAACTGGGATCCTTGAGTCAGACTTGGAAGGTCAGTGATGAACTCAACTAGGATTAATGTTTTTTTTCTCTTGGGGGAGCTGAACTCTAGGTCGAATTCCCGCAGTGTGACTACCCATTGAGCATACTTATGATTCATCATATGATGGGTTAGCAGGTACCGAATGGGGTTAATAGTTGTTATGACTATTGTAGTCCTTAGGATGATGTAAATCCGAAGTTTTTGTATTGCATATACTAGGGCTAGGGTAGTGTTTTCTTCTAGTTCGTAGGGATAGGTTCTCACTGACGTAATATATTACGTGCTTTTTATTATCTAGTGTGTCTTGGATTAACACCCCAGCTATGGCATTGTTTGATTTAGATAGATATAAGGTGTATTCTTTATCGTAATTGGATGGGCTGATCAACAGGGCTGAAGACTAGGTGTGTTTTAGTGCCTCAAATGACCTTTGAGCCTGATCATCCCATTTCAACTAAATGTCTTGACGAAATAGGCATAGGAAACCTCAAGCACAAGTGACAGAGTTGGGGAAAAAGTGTCGCAAGAAGTTTGCTTTCCCCTATGGGAGTTGAAGTTTCTTGAAAGTTTTAGGTGGTGGTACTTATTTTATTACATGTACCTTTAGGGGGTAATATTTGATCCCTTGTTGGGATACGATGAATCCTAATGGTATGCCTGAATTAACGTAGAAGACACACTTGAGGGGGTTCAAGCATAGTTTGTAGTGTCGAAACCATTGGAATACCAACCGTAAGTCCTCTGGATGGTCACCTCGTTTCTTGGATGGTAAAGTGAGGTCTTCCAAGTAAGATAAGATGAGGTGAGCCAGATCGTGGAAGATATTATTCATGGCCCGCTGCAAGGTCGCTCCAGCATTTTTAAGACCGAACGGCATAACTTGATATGTCAATGTGCCCCAAGTTGTACTGAACGTCGTCTTGTACTGATCGATGTGCCAGATTTGAATTTGATTGTACCCTGCTAATCCTCCATGAAGTACAATGCCTCATGATTGGTGCAAGCACCAATGACTTGGTCGATGAAAGGGGTAGGGTAGTTGTCCTTAGGACAAGCTTTATTTAAATCTCAAAAATTGGAGTAGATTCAGATGGTGCCCTATTTTTTCATGACGAGTACTAGGTTGGAAACCCACAATGTGTAGGTAATTGGGTAGATGAATTTGGCTATATGAAGCTTGTAAATATGTTGTCTGATTTATTCTACTTTGGATGGGTGTAGTTGACGTTTCTTTTTGAGGACTAGTGATATGTGAGGCGAGGTGTCAATCTGGTGTTCTACGATGGTGGTGCTTAGCCCTAGAATTTCTGAATAATCCGATGCGAAGATGTCCCTATACTCTTGTAATATGTCTTTATATGCGACTACCTCGTCTAGCAAGAATTCTCCTCCCAGCGATATTTCTTTGGTGTTGCCTAGTTTTCTTGAGATAATCACCTTAATGGTTGGAGAAATATTTGGCATATTCCCTTCTTCAAAAGAATCAGCCACAGGGATAGGTTTTTTGAACCAATCAACCTTTGCAGATGGAAGGAAGTATTTGGATTCAATGGCGTATATATCCTAGTTTTTTGGGTTGCTAGGCACGAATGTTTTTCTAGAGGAAAAAATGAGCAGTGATGAATTGAGTCCCACGGATAATCTGGTTTTGTCATGGCCTCTAAAAAATATTCATCAGAGCCGAACAAGATGTCTAAGGTGGAATTTGTTTTTGCGAGGTTGTGAGGAATTGGTTTAGGCCTAATAGTGCTGGTCGATAGATATGAATATGATTATGTGGTTGATACCGTGGAACCGGATGAGGTTGACAGGGTGCAAACGGGTTGGGTTTGCATCGTCGGAGGTACTACTAACATTTTGGTAGTTGCATCAGTCTCGACACCATGAAAAGATGAGTAGACAACATGAGTCATGGTTCTCATGCATGATGAGATGAATTGTATATGGTGTCGTGTGTTTTCAACGTTATATAGTGGAAGAATTTCCGTTATAGTTGTTTGTTTGAGAGAAAATCCGTGCTCTTTTGGTGGTGTACTTTGGATATGTGTACCTTCCTTTTCTTAGAAGTTGCATTAAATGCATAGGTGCCGAAATGTTTTCATCATGCATAACATCTTTGTTTCATGTTTATGGCTTGTGAAAATGGTGCATGGAGTAAAGGTACTTAACAACTTGATGGTGTGAGAACCAACACTACTCTCCATGCCAGATGTGGATGCTCAGAGATGGTTGGGCATCGGTGCATTTTTACTCTTCCACCACTTCTGAGTCTTCAATATTGGGTGGTGTGGCTCCTTTGGGGTGTCCAGACTCAATGCTACTCTTCTAGCTCATAACCTTGGGAGGTATTCACAGTTCATAGTGTGGTGAAATTGCAAGCATATCCTGCAATAGTAGCGTGTGACATTCTCTTGATTAGAGAGATGTATATGTGGTATGGTTGTGACCATGCGAAGATTTTTAGTGATTTTATTGAATTCTTGACATTCATTGACCATGTGGTCCTTTCTATCGCATAAATCACATGCTATTCTTGGCTAGTTTTGTGCCTAGCTAAGACGATTCACCGCCTTATCTTTCCTAGGGTTTTGGTGATGATGGCAGGAAGGACACATTGCTCCTGGATTCCTAGGTTTGAAACTGGTTACATCCAGATATTTGGTGATGAATGAGCGTATGGCATCTAACATGGGTAAAAATTGTGGGATGTAAGGACAATGCCAAGCGTGATGGTTGTCTTGGAAAATAAGACAATATGGTTGCGCTTTGGTTTTCCACTTCGTTTGGACCACCTAAGTGACCCGATACCATTTGTGAAATTATTGTAAATCTAGGCATTAAGCGATCAAATGATTGCATGCGTCGCACAATATGCAAGATGGGATTGGGCGTGCATGATGGTTGCGGGCGGCAATATGCCCCCTTGTTAGCTATTTTTCTTTCGATATGAAGAGGATGGACTTGGTTGCCTCATTCTCTTGGGTTGTCGAAATTTCTACTGAGTCCAAAACCAATCTCTCTTCTACAAAGAGACAGGTTATGGCCTGGTGTAAAAAATTTAACGCCACACAGAAGCGGGCGATGTAGGGACATCGATGAACTGGGTGATTATCTGAAAACAATCGGCAAGAATATTGGATTGATTGTAGGCCATCGTAGTACATCGAGTTGACTGGGTAACATCTTTGAAACAATTCTAGAGCTTCATAGTCTGCGATGAAGTAATCTCATTCATCACAAAGTGCACAGAGATGGACTAGATCTTGAGGATGGTTACGAGGAAGAGGTGGTCATTTAGGTGAATGTCTCTCCTCTGACACATAAGATATGGTCCTTGTTGCTTCCATCCTTTGAGTTGTAGTAATGTTTTTGGTTTCTGTTTCTAATTCAGCTAAGTTTAGGTTTTTAGCGATGAAGCTTCACATGAAATCCAACATAGACCACAATCGATAGATATGGTGAGAGCTATGCACTTGGTGGTTACTCTAAAAAATATGACATGTATATCGTCTATGCCAAACTAAGTTTCTTTGGGCAACTTGAAAGATCTGATACCAATGGTTAAACTCCCTTATCTTGCAACATTGTGTAATTAAGTGATCATACTCATCACATAGTGCACAAACTAGGAAATGTGGTTTCGCCTCTGTTTTCCGTCTCTAGGCTGTTGGGGTGACTGTATATGAGCAAGATATAGGTTCCTCTTATAAGTAAAATATGGTTTTGGGTTCTGTTAGTTCCCAAATCCACCTTAGGCTGAAATAAGGCAGAAGAAGGACAACACCAAACCACGCTCAGCCTCGTAGCTAGCCCTACGAGGACAGGAGAGGGCTCTCTCCGGGTCAATCTCAATGAAAATATTAAAAGGGGCTTGAGATGACAATAACAACAACTGATATTAGGATAGATAAACAAATAGGAAGGTTTGATTTTGATTTTTAGGGGTTTTTGTTGAAAAAAGGGAAAAACAATTTTGGGCTTGGGGATGAGGCCAGATCTTGTAGAATTCAAGTTGGGGCAGGGTAGGCAATGGCTTTGATGTATAAGATAAAATGAATGGATATAAAAGAATGCTGAGGAGCTGAAGAGGGCAAGAGAGTACAAGGATCCTCTTCAAACTGACGAAAACATATAAAATTAAACAAAAGTCTAAGGCAGAGCACCAGCAATTCAATGAATTCTACCTCGAAATACTCATTTGTTTAATTCAGAAGCATAGAGAAGGATGACGTACATATAAAATTAATGTAAATTACAATAACATGAGAAGAAACATCATCAAAACTCAGAAGCCACAAGGATCCCAACAGGTGCTGCAAAACTCTGGTCTTTCCTTTGCCAAAACTGAAATATGGATGTACAATGGAGTGCCAAACTTTTCCCAAGAGTCCAACCAGTTCCACCCTGAAAATGTCTCAGAAAATACAATATATAGACAAGTATAACCCCTTCCCACACCTCTATGGGTCGATCTCATGCTTCTAGGAGAAGTTTGAACCAATTCTAAACAAAGAGCTAAAATCTAGGCAGCCAAACAACTTGCCTCTATAAGCTAGGAAACTGATCCATTCACTTGATTTTCACTTTTTTGTGAATGAATCATCTAGAACAAGTAAATACATGCCAAAATTACATCATGGTTACCAAATTACATCGAGCTAGATCAAAAATTACATCAAGAGGTGAAACTAGTCAAAATTGGCCGAATTCCTGAGATGGAAGGTGAAAAATAGGCTGAATTCCTCTGTGCACCGCGCTCCAAAGCTCTATGCGCCGCGCTACTTTGGACCTGATTTTGGAGCACTTCCTGAAGTCAAAATTGAGCTCATGATAGCTCGTTGGAAATCCCTGGATGTCTCCTATCCAACCCAAGTGTAATTTTCTGATTTGGAGCTCATTTACCCCTCCAAAAATTCATTTTCCCAAGACTACTTCCTGCTGGTGCAAAAGGTGGCAGAAAGGTGATTTTCATGGTGTTTTTGGCCCTTTTGATCATCCAGAACTTGATGAAATTCTTTGGCCATTTTTTAGCATGCATAAATTACCATGAAAAATCCAAAATTATCAAGTTTTCCTCCAGAAGGTGTCCCAATCATAAGCGCGCGTCGGGTGGCGCGACGCGTCGGGCCAAAAAACTTGTTTTGAGACCAAAATTTTCAAAAATGACAAAAAATTCTCCAAATTTGCTGAAATTTGGAGTGAAGATCCCCCATCATGCCTCATGCTCAGCCAATGAAGCCTCGGCCAAGATTCAAAGCGGATCAGGCCTCTTTCG
Source organism: Pinus albicaulis (assembly GCA_034641835.2). Taxonomy (NCBI): domain Eukaryota; kingdom Viridiplantae; phylum Streptophyta; class Pinopsida; order Pinales; family Pinaceae; genus Pinus; species Pinus albicaulis. Next base: position 704,627,473 of record CM076579.1, read on the forward strand.
TCGTTTCAGTGCTTTGCTCAACCTTGCTTTCAGGATTTTCATTTTAGCTTTGCAAACATGAGTACGGGCCCAATAGTGATTTTTCATATGACGGAGCATGTCTTTGTCTCTATTGGCCTTTTCCAACAACTTCTCCAGATGAATGTTAACATGCGTGAGGCAGGTCTCTCGTTCAACCGGTGTCATGTCACCTGGTCTCTTCCGGGCCAATGCACGGTCCTCCCGGATTTGCCGCAACTCTACAAGTGTATGCTGATCCTCTAGTTGTTTGTTCCGCTGCTCTAGGTAGTTTATCACCCACTGTGCTCTCTTCAATTTCTCTATCCAAGTACCAATCTCAGCTTTCTGCTCCTGGATGACCTCCCTCAGCTTCGAGCTAGGAGAGCTCACATCAACATCAATCAATGTAAACTCAGTATCTTGGCCTCCTGAAGGGCCCTCATCCTGCATAGGCCTCTCGCCTCTATCCTAAACCTGCACCTGTACTGATGCCGAAGGTGAGACCCCTTCCACACCATGTGGAGATAGTACTCGGACTGCTGGTGAAGTCAACGAGACCCCTTCCACCCCGGGTGGAGATAGTACTCGTCGTGATGCTGCAAATAAGGCTCGATGGCCTCTATGATATGTAACTGCCACTGGCGCACTGATAGGCTCCATCTTAGGAATATCAAACTGGTGTGAAGTCTCTCCCTCATCATGAACTACCTCGGGAGGCGGCTGTGGCGCTGCAAAGAAGTCACGGGAGATGAACTCCTCCCAAGAAATGCCCTGCTGTGTAAGCTGATGTACCACCATGATTTTGATCAGCACGTAATGATATATGTTGTTATGCTGCTGTGTTGGGGTCTTCTTCTATACAAGAAACATCATCTACTCTATGTTACGGTACATGAAGTATGGAATGCTCATCAACCGCACTCTCGTGAAGTGCATCAACAGCCGGATGTGATATGCATACAAGCGTGAAAAGTGCCCTTCACAACTGAAATAACGAATGATGAGTTTCATCAATGGTGTATACTCATCCTTCAGAAATCGGAATGGAAATACCCTGCTCAGCTGCCTCATATATCTAGGTCTGATATATGGCTCATAATAGGCTCTATCCAACTGCTGCCACTTATTCCACTCTTCCTCGATGTTTGGTATCCCAGTCGCCTCTGAAATGGTCTCTGGTGACAAAGTAAAATCCACCCCAGCAAGGTTTACATGACCGTTATGCAAATGTAAGACAAATAGGCGAGCTAACTCATGATGATGCTGAGTTTGGGAAATCATCTCACAATAATGGAAACATGACTGATGCTGAAAACAATCCATTGCAAGCGGGCAAGCCTGCAATTGGGTCAAAGAAGTGGGCTCCTCCCTGACATGCCTGCCACTTTTGTGAGACCTCCTTGGCACATTAACCTCTGTAGATGAATCACTGTCCTGCTCATACCCCTGCTCATAAGGTGAATCTATCTCTGACATGATGCTGAAATGTGTTTGTCAACTGTATGCTTGGTTGGTTAGAAAATGAGAAAATTGGTGTATTTGTTTCAATGCCCAAATGGGTCACATAAAATGGAGATGCTGCAAGGAAGTGTCAAAGTGAACACAATGGACTGTCAAGTGGCTTTGGAAAAGACAAACAATTTACTTACTGCTTTGGAAAATGTTGAGATTACACACCTTTACAAATGGTATGGGAATGGGTGATAGTAATGGGACTTGCAATGTGATAGACATCAGAGTTATTCAAATGGAAAAAGTACAGTCAAAGACATGAAAAAAACCATTGAAGCTTGTGGAAATTTAAGTTTTAATCAATGAAGGGAAGGAGGAAACAAGTGATAGGGTTTGAGAATCTATTGACATGGGAACAAAGGGTAAAGGGATATGGGGACAATGAATATGGGACTGTGGGACTGTGCTATAACAACAATGATAATAGCAGTGAGACAATGATATGATAATAACAGTGACAAAAACTCCAATAACAATGAAATGAGATTGTTTTGACAAGTTGCAGCTTTGACACCCAAATTCAAATTACAATTATCTCTTCCTCAAACCCTATGGAGCAGATTTTGGAATGGATATAGGGTTAAATATTTCACCATTAAACACTTGTTTTCTCCACTTCTAAACCACCATAGCATATCCCAAAAATCATTGAACAGGCGTTAACACACTTACTTGGAGCGAGAAGATTATTTGAATTTGAAAAATCACTAAACGTTGATGAGTTTTAGGCTGGAGGGCTGAACGCGCCGCGTGCAAACCCAATGCGCCGCGTTGGTTTGGTGCGCCGCGGCTGCACAAAAATACACTGCCAACCTTCGCCTAGTGCGCCGCACCTCCTTTGTATGCGTCGTGCACAATGATACCACACAGTCACGACCTCTTCAAATGCCAGTTTTCTCTTCAACCTCAAATTTCAACTTTGCTATGAAGATTTATGAATGTTTCTTGATGAAAATGATTTATAGGACTTTGAGAAATATCTTACAAGTAATGGCTTTCATTTTTTCTTCCTCCAAGAACCCACTTTGTAATGTTTTTCTATTTTGGCACTTTGTCATTTAATGAAACCTCTGTCTTCTGCTTTTTCACTGAATTTCTGAGTTTGGACTGATGAAATGATTTGATTTTTTGCAGGGATATTGGCGTTGATGTTTGGCAAAGGAAAACTAGAGCCTGCTTTGAAGACTCCATGGCGAAAAAAAAACATGATTATTACAAAAAATGAATTCGACAATTTCTTATTCAAAACAGAGTTTTGAACAAGAAATGTCCTCAAATGTGTTTGATGATGAAAATTTGAACTAAGAACCTCTTCGAAAACCATCCTCATGGCCTGCGGGCATTTATTAAACATATCAAAAGACTGAACCCTAGACTCTAAAACTAAAAGACTCTTGTTGACCAAAATAATCATTTATGACCATGAATGACGTGAACTGAACTTCGATGAATTTTGAGGAGTTTTAATTAGCCCAGCAGGTACAAGCATGAGGGAATACAAGAAGACCAAACCCTTTCGTCAGTCAATGGCATGCACCTAGCGAAATGCAACGAAGTGAAGTGAGCGAGACACCTAAAAATGATATGCAAAAAGCGAAATGATCTCTGACGGAGGGCTGTAAGGACTGACTCTAACAG